>OY856409.1:892807613-892907613 GCA_963693085.1 Alisma plantago-aquatica | reverse complement strand
GCCATGTAATAATAAAGCAACAGAAACAAAACTATTACAAAGTTACTTCATGATTCATTAATACAATTGTCCCTCACCATAATAGGTGATTTTACAAAAACTTGAACTAAGTACAAATAAAGCCAGTAGCAGAGGGTAACCCATCCATTCCAAGCTATCCTTAAGTCCATGTCATGTTGGTGATCTTTTTGAGATCTTGTCTTCCGATGTACCTAAACATGGGTGGAAGGGAACATCACCCAGAACATCGGAAACAACAAAGAGGTTAGCAAAGGCTGAGTATGTACACATCATAAACTTTGGGCTTTATATTGGGGTAAAAGTGCAAAACGAAATGTTCCCACAAGAAGGGGGCTATTTGCAATTAGGTAAGTTCAAGAGAAATGTAACAAAAGAAATGAGGCATATTAAATTTCAAATTACAAGCATGATAATAAAGAGTGTCTTGCCATAATAATCATCCACATATTCATATTAAAACAACAAATATTTGCATGCATAACAATGTAGACTAAATATACCTAAAACAGGGCCATAACACCATAGGATCATGGCCTAAAAAGTAAGGGTGGAAATGCACACCCCGGGCGGAATACACACGCCCTATACAAGTATGGTTGTACATAAGTACCACTATTCTAGATATTCTAGTCAAACATGTATCATGCATAAATAGAGTGGCAAGACTAACATTTTAGTCAATTTCACATAAAATGGCAATCATAGAAGGAGGGGTCCAAAGACCCATTATAAATGAATATTCCAACAATCACATGAATTTATATGAAAAAAAAGTAGGAAGTATGAATGTCCAACAATTGGATTTTAAATAAAATTGATAGTTCAAGAGATGCCTCATTAAAGAAATGTAGGTTCAGTCAAATAATGCCCAAAATAAAATAGAGGATGTAGATACCTGATCTTCACATCTAATTCTTAACTCAATTTATATACTTGGTCCATGAGGTCAACATTTCATCCTGGGAACATATTAGGTGTGTTAGTCAAATCCAAGTCAATATGTGTAACCATCCTATTATATATACTTTTTTTTATACTGACCTTATCCTAGTCCCAATCACCTAATGACATTAGGATTTTTAGTTGCAATAAGTGAATAATATGAGGCATTATATCTATATAGATGTCCAGGTGGTAGTTATTACATATGTCTACTCTATGGTAGGGTGCACTATGTGTCATCCATAGTCACCCATATATATTTCACCATTTAGTTCAAGCTCATAATATGAGTGGATTATATATTGTATACACTTGCATATGTATTAGTAATGATATTTGTTCCTCCAAGTTAGATCTTGAAGGTTATTCTCTCAATAACCACGTGTTTCCATTTTACTTTACATAGATCAATCAAAAAAGATGTATTCTCTTATTCATGTGTGTGTATATATAGGATTTTCAACTCATATATGACAAAAGATTAAGGTGATGTATCGACTATGTTAGATCATCATTACATCAAAAGTAAAATATGATTTGACCTTATCTTATACATGTGATATATGTTTTCCCTAAATTGTACATCAAAGAGATATTATTTAGTAGACTAGTACTCTACTATATATAACTAATATGATGACTACCATAGAATTTAATCAAGTTACTTGGATTATTAAATAATTAAGTGTGACACCCTAGATACCGATCTAGGGTATTGTTCATTATATTATTGATATCCTATAGGAAGTTCTAGATCTCGTGTTTACTCATTTTAATACAATGAACATGTATGAACATGTGTAACTATTATCAGGAGGGTGAGAAATAATCAAGTTCTCTTACTAGTAAACATGAGGATCATTACCAATGTTGTTCACCATATTAAAGTAGATTGTAATATATTATTAATCTTACTTACTTGTTTGTTAATATGAAAAGTAAGGAATAAAGATTGTAGAGATAAGCGAGTACTAACCTATAGGTGGCTGATCATAACTAGTCTTTAATGATCAGGTTCCTAGTTTCGTGGAGGCATGACCCAGATTGAACCATGTGTTGACCTTACAAGATAATCTAGCAAAGACTCCACCGTTGTGACTTGAACATATACATGCATACAGAGGTTGTCACAAATTCTAAATTTAGGTGAAACATATAGGTATTTTGAGGATTGACGAGGCTGCAAGATCCCTGTTAGGATGGAAGTAGGTGGCCATCACATTGTTGGGGAGCAGGCTGAGGTCAGAGAAGGTCTTGACGAGGTTGGAGTCTGGTTGTGTCATAAAGGATTGGAGCAACCTGCATCACATCAATAATGGCTGATGATAGCTTCCTCGGTTGCAGGCCATAGGGAGAAGGAAGAAGGAAATGCTGGTGGAGGAAGTATCGTGACCAGTGGCTCTGATAGTGGTCACATATGGGGGCAAGCTACTACCTTGTGGCAGCCACTGCAGGCACTGAGGAGAGGGGGCAACAACAAATCTACAGGCCGTAGGAAAGGAAGAAGGGAAAGATGATACAGAGGGTAATGGAGAAGATACACCCTGTGATGGAGGTGCACGACCCATGTGGCAGAGAGGGAGGCGATGCGGGTGACCTCAGGTGCTTTCTTAGATGGCCATACATCAGTCATAACTACTTGCTGCCCTGGATTCATGATAGTGTGAGAGAGAGAAAGCCTTGTTGGGTTGTAGTTGAGTTTGGAAGGAAAGGAGGAGAGGAGGAAGAGATAACCGTTGGTGTGTCTCGAGCATCAGTGGTGGTGTCTGCATCAACACATGTTTTGTTGGTGGCAGCCTCAGTTGGGGATGATGAGATAGGTGTTGAGGAGACCTTGACGCAGGTGAGGCCAGTGTCAAAAGTGCAGGTGAGGCCAGCATCGATAGTGCAGGAGGATGTTTAAGCACCACTTCGTCTGAAGGAGGCGGTGACTTCGTGGCTAGTTGGTGGACAAAGGTGTCGACGGTAGCCGCATCACATGATGATTGATGGTGTCAGAAGTGTAGATCACTGGGCAGAGGTAGAAGGTGAGGTTAGTGAAGGAACCATCACTGTCACGACATCCGGCAGTGGTCACAACAGGGCATAAGCTTCTACCGTGCGGCGGCCACTGCAGGCACGAGGAGAGGGAGGAAAAGATGGGCGTGCAGAGCAGAAGAGAAAAGAAAGTAGAGGTGACCATGGGACGAAGTCTAGAGGAGCCAATGGAGGTGTCTCAGCTGGTTGTGCAGTCTTGGCTTGATGGCGTCATCACAGGTGGAGGCTAATAGCATGAAGGCAAGCAGCCAGATTTCCATGGTGGTTGTGCACTGGGGAAAAGATGAAGGAAGAGAAGAAGAGGGGGAGGAGGAACAAGAGAGGCAGGGGGAAGAGGAGAAGCATTGGTATGAAGTGAACAAGAGCGAGGAGAGAAAACAACCAAAGAATACTATCGCTAGAGTGTCCCTGTGAGCAGGAGTTGCAGACGATTTCATGGAGTCACGTGCGTAAACAAAGGAGATGACTAGCTCTCCCTGAGATCAAGTCAAAATGGATACGAAACGTTAGATACGAGGAAGAAATAACACTATAAATCACTAAGTCTGCGTGATAGAGTACGTAATCTAAAACTTTGGGAAAAGGGTGTGGCAATAAAGTAAATCAAATGAATGCCACTTAAACTAACATCATATCATCTAAATTGCTGTTAGGGATGAATTTGGTACCAAATTAGACTCAAAATAGACATTTAAGCTAATTAGGATGTGAGAAATTCGAATTTAGCATTAACTTGACTAGTTGAAAATGTTTAATTTATATTTAATTATTTGTATATTGAACACCCATTTAATGAATTTAATCATTCAACTAGTCATCTATGATACTATATTACATATTAATATGATTTCTCTCATCTTTTACTCATAAGAAGATTCTAGAAAGTTAAACCTATTATTTATACTAGGAAAGTTATATAATTAACCATATGATGAACCTAATTCCTTATTCTATTTCATAATTAAAAGATATTCGTTCACATTACATTACTTTACCACTAAATATTAATAATAAGTCCTACTTTAGGGAATAAATGAATTGTCTAACATACTTGAAAAGGGGCCTAAGCAGATTAAGGGTTGAGTCGTGATTCTAGATTTGAGTATGTTACAACACTCCACTCCTTAAAGAGGATTTCGTCCCCAAAATCTAACCACCGCTAGACATGAGTGCTAGTTTGTTCTACAGATCCTCATCTTCCATCACTTAAGCATGAATAACCAATCTTCATTTACAAATTTCCCAATAGAACCATTCAGATATTGACTGCTAACTTGGTGAACTACTTTTGCATATAAACATCAATCCACAAGCACCATGATTCCTATCATTATTACTACTAAGGAGAATTTTCTTATCAACATCATCATCATCGTCGTCGTCATCATCATCATCATCATCATCATCATCATCATCATCATCATCATCATCATGATCATCATGATCATCATCATCATCATCATCATCATCATCATCATCATCATCATCATCATCATCATCATCATCATCATCATCATCATCATCATCATCATCATCATCATCATCATCATCATCATCATCATCATCATCATCATGATCATGATCATGATCATGATCATCATCATCATGATCATCATCATCATCATCATCATCATCATCATCATCATCATCATCATCATCATCATCATCATCATCATCATCATCATCATCATCATCATCATCATCATCATCATCATCATCATCATCATCATCATCATCATCATCATCATCATCATCATCATCATCATCATCATCATCATCATCATCATCATCATCATCATCATCATCATCATCATCATCATCATCATCATCATCATCATCATCATCATCATCATCATCATCATCATCATCATCATCATCATCATCATCATCATCATCATCATCATCATCATCATCATCATCATCATCATCATCATCATCATCATCATCATCATCATCATCATCATCATCATCATCATCATCATCATCATCATCATCATCATCATCATCATCATCATCATCATCATCATCATCATCATCATCATCATCATCATCATCATCATCATCATCATCATCATCATCATCATCATCATCATCATCATCATCATCATCATCATCATCATCATCATCATCATCATCATCATCATCATCATCATCATCATCATCATCATCATCATTAACAACAACATCATCATCATTAATATCATCGACATCATCACCTACTCCTCATCATCATCATAAACATTATTAACATCTTATTATCTAAAAGGGTCACATGGGAAAAGCTCAGAAATTCCACCATACTGAGTATGTTCACCCTAGCCTATACTATATCATCATCCTTACCATTTAATTATTAGCGGTTTGGGGTATAGAATATTAATTTGATCTTTGACTTGAAATTTACTTTTACCTACATCTTACTGAATACATCCGTTAAGGATAACTCAAGATAAAATCTTAAAATCTATATTAATAGTCGAGGTATTTTTTTTATGATGGTATGATTAGCAAGGCTCGTCTGAAATTCTCAGTTTGGTATACTCTACATATGTTTGACATTAATACTATGATTTGTCCAGGTTTTACTTATTGTAACCGTTATAAATCATGGTCCTTCCTTAAGTTAGTTTTATTCCTAATGAATAAACTGTATGAACCTCCACCCCTTAGAGGGTTTAAACTATAAACTAGTGCATAACCTAGAGGGGAAAAAGGGTGGATCCACTAGGTCTGATGTATATATTTGAAACTATGTCAGTCTTAGGCCTAGGGTATTAGGGTTGAACATGCCAACCAAGGTACTTCACTAAAGAGATTCTCTACTACTCAACTTTCTTGTGGTGGTGACTTGGTTCCAAAAACCATCGATAAATCTGAAAACTTTTCTTTTTTAAATATAAATTAATAATGAAAATTAGTTTGACGATGCAAAACTTGCATTGAAAAATTCAAAATTGGTGCCAAAATCAATCGGAGAACCAAGTCAACCACCTATCACAAAACCACACACATATTATTATTTATCGTCACATCCTTTTACTTAAAGGGTCTAATCCTTCAGACACCACATAGGGCATTTGACTACACCTCAACTATGTTTTTACATGGGAGGGAGAAGGGTATCCTATAACACATGGTCAAATTCATCAAACCTTAACGAGGTAAGACATCCGCCATTCCCCATATCACTCTTAAGCATAATTGACACAACCTCATCGCAAGACCTAAGGAGTCATATGATCATCCAATAATTATAGTAAGGTATATGTGTTCCTTCTACACTTGACGATTTACAACTATAGTCCCATCAAAAGACAAGATGAACTATATAGTAAATTTACCAATAACATCATTCACTAGATAACCTAATTGCACCATGGAGGCGAGAGAGGCAAACTCCTAAGAATATTATACAAACTTAATAGCTTCCACACACTAAACCTCATGTATGGGGCATAAAAGCTAATCAAACATGGTATCCAAACCTTAGATAAGTGGTCTTGGGACATACCTATGTTGTGATTCTTCACATTGAAGGCAAGGCATGCCTAACAATAACTAAGCTCGTTCATACCATCACTTAGTAACAAGGAAACATCTAAACTCCTATGATTTACATCGAAAATTTTATATTTATAGTTCATGTGTTCTCAGCACCCCCATAGTATGTGTATGCAAGGCGTGCTAGAGAACAACAAAGGTAAAGGAATTTAAGGTGAGAACTAGAATATGCCTAACTATGACTATTTAATTCAATCTGCACTAGCTTCATAGCTCTTAGGCTAATATCCTAGAAAATCATGAGATGTAAACCAACCACTACAAGAGTCAACTCGATGTGACTTCCTCCCACCTCCATAAAGAAGGTGTGGGTGTTAAGGGTTACTAAAGACTAACTCACGTTCACATAGATGGATCAAGGAGTGCAAGTGACCAAATTAATCAGGGGTTGAAAACCCTAATTGGTATTGACTACTTGGAAATATGTTTATCAATAACCTCTAAGGGTCACCTATCTAATTAAGGGTCAACCAAGGATAACTTGAAATAGTCAAGTTACCGACTGCTTAGGCTATGATACCATTTTGTAAAGAGTGAGACCCGAAAGGGGATCCACCCAAATGATATAATACAAGAGCTATGTAATAATAAAGCAGCGGAAACACAATTTTTACAAAGTTACTTCATGATTCATTAATACAATTGTCCCTCACCATAATAGGTGGTTTTACAAAAACTTGAACTAAGTACAACTAAAGCAGTAGCAGAGGTTAACCCAGCCATTCCAAGCTATCCTTAAGTCCATGTCATGTTGGTGATCTTTTTGAGATCTTGTCTTCCAATGTACCTAAACCTGGGTGGAAGGGAACATCACCCAGAACATGGGAAACAACAAAGAGGTCAACAAAGGCTGAGTATGTACACATAATAAACTTTGGGCATTATATTGGGGTAAAAGTGCAAAAAGAAATGTTCCCACAAGAGGGGGCTATTTGCAATTAGGTAAGTTCAAGAGAAATGTAACAAAAGAAATGAGGCATATTAAATTTTAGATTACAAGCATGATAATAAAGAGTGTCTTGCCATAATAATCATCCACATATTCATATTAAAACAACAAATAATTGCATGCATAACAATGTAGACTAAATATACCTAAAATAGGGCCATAACACCATAGGATCATGGCCTAAAAAGTAAGGGTGCAAATGCACACCCCGGGAAGAATACACACGCCCTATATAAGTATGGTTGTACATAAGTACCACTATTCTAGATATTCTAGTCAAACATGTAGCATGCATAAATAGAGTGGCAAGACTAACATTTTAGTCAATTTGACACAAAATGGCAATCATAGAAGGAGGGGTCCAAAGACCCATTATAAATGAATATTCCAGCAATCACATGAATTTATATGAATCAAAAGTAGGAAGTATGAATGTCCAACAATTGGATTTTAAATAAAATTTATAGTTCAAGAGATGCCTCATTAAAGAAATATAGGTTCAGTCAAATAATGCCCAAAATAAAATAGAGGTTGTACATACCTGATCTTCACATCTAATTCTTAACTCAATTTATAGACTTGGTCCACGAGGTCAACATTTCATCCTGGGAACATATTAGGTGTGTTAGTCAAATCCAAGTCAATATGTGTAACTGACCGACCTAAATCGCGCGTCCTAAAATTGGAGGCGGATTTGAGGTAGTCGAGCTTTTACATTTATAAACCCGAATCCTTCTAGGCCCCCACAACTTTGTTTACGGGGTCAAAGTAGATATACGGGGTCGAACACAGGGACAAGGGGGGTAGTGTTGAGAACCCAGAATCGACATGCTACACTCTGACAGGTATGAAAAGATTATAAATTCCCCAGAAGGGAAGCCTAAAGATGTCACGAACAAAACAAGAAAACTATCTCCAAGTGGAGTTACTAGAAAGATTTAAGGTTTTAAGCATTTAGCAGTTTTTAGGGGTTTTTCATGCAACAGAAACAGAAGGATATTTCTCGAGCTAAGGCGAGGTATGAAGGATAGAACTGTGGTAAACAAGCGGCGGTAGAACCAATCATGTACCCCTCCTCTCGAAGTGGGTACCTCTAACAAGGCATCGGCTCCACTCTCAGGGTCACCGGACTCAAATTAGAGTGGAAGGGTTACTAAGGCAACTCCATTCTGGGCACTCTCGTACTCCAGAATCAGACTAAACACTAGAGCCACAACACAACTCTCGAAGCTGTTGCGACGGGAAAACACGATTCGGTAGCTAAGCGAAGCACGATCCAAAACATGCAAGCTAGAGTTCAAATATCAAACATAGCAGTCATCCAACATATTACACCAAGCATAGAGCAACAAGTAATTAAGCTTTTCTATTTCTATAAGCATTAAAGGTCTTAATTACAATGCATAAGTAAAGAAATTAAATAACAGAATTAAAGATGTGTGTCGCCTTCTTGATGTAGAAGGACGACATGCTACAATAACCATCCCGCCCGATATCGGACAGGGGCCTAGCTCGTGTCGGGCGATAAGCCTGTCGGGGGATAGATTGCCGAGCGATAAGCATGTCAGGCGATAAGCGTGTCGGGCTATACCTTTGCTCATTGGAGCCATCGCCCGATACAAGGGTGAAGGCAAAGAGGCCGACACGCGAGCAAAAGCGGGCTACTGCATCTGTTACAGGTGGCTGAAAAGAGTGGTGTTGTTCCCGACATGATGGTCCCTCCTCCATATATATAGCAAGCGCAGCTGGGGGTAAAACAGGCAGATCAGGGCTTCATGCCGGCCGGCGAGTCAGGCAATTCCCGAGATGACGGTCCCATCGGTCCATTAAGGGCAGTTATTCGCATGCACGATAGGGTGCATGTTGTCCAGGAATGCCAACTGTCACTGAGCCGCTGCCCGACACGATTAAAACAGGCGGCCGAAAAACCGATGCTAGATGAAGGAAAAACGTTAAGCCCTCCACCTCAGAAATTATTACAGCGGTGGCCCATAAAACAGAGTCAGCGCATGTGGCGCATGTACTGACTCAGGCCTTATTACAGTCCATAATGTTTGTTTAACAAGGAATAAGAAGGAGTCCTATCCTAGGAAAGAAAGAAAGAATCGGGCTGCCTCCCGAAGAGCACTGGAGTTTGCGTCGCCAGCTCGACCGGTGCAAGATCATCTTGGTTAGCCACCCATATCTTGTAGGTCGATCTCTGCTCTCCTGAAAAAAGCTTCATCCTCATAGAAACGTTTCACCCTGTGCCCATTCACTTGAAATACTTTGGTCAGATCGTCTTTGTCGTAGAGCTCCATCATCCCTGATGGATATATTTTTGACACTGTGAACGGCCCAGACCACCTCATTTGCAACTTCCCAGGGAAAAGACGAATAGAGGACTTAAATAACAAGACCTTATCCCCTTCGCTTACATCTTTTCTCCTAAGATGGGCATCCTGCCACAATTTTGTCCTCTACTTGTAGATTTTTGCATTTTCATAGGCGTTCATCCTCAGCTCTTCGAGTTCTTGAAGCTGCAAAAACCTCTTTTCTCCTGCTTTATCGAGGTCCATGTTTAGGAATTTGATTGCCCAGAGGGCCTTGTGTTCCAACTCCAAAGGCAGGTGGCAGGATTTTCCATAGATGAGTCGGTAGGGGATGGTTCCGATGGGTGTTTTGTAGGCGGTCCGGTAGGCCCAAAGCGCGTCGTCAAGCTTCATGGACCAGTCTTTTCTCGTCCGACTAACAGTTTTCTCCAAGATCTGCTTGATTTGTCTGTTGGAAACCTCTACCTGCCCTGACGTCTGTGGGTGGTAGGGTGTGGCGATCTTGTGCTTTACTCCGTACTTGCACAGGAGTGCTTCAAACTACCATTCCCCGAAGTGTGACCCTCCGTGGCTTATAACCGTGCGCGGGACACCAAAACGAGGAAAGATGGTCTTCTCGAAGAGATTGATAACCGACTTGGCATCGCAGGTTTGGGTGGCTATTGCTTCCACCCACTTCGATACATAATCTACTTCCACGAGTATGTACTGATACCCCCGGGATGGAGGGAACGGTCCCATGTAGTCAATCCACCATACGTAAAATATTTCTACTTCGATCCAGCTTGCCATTGACATTTCATTCCTCCTCCCTATGTTCCCCGTAAATTGGCATTCTTTGCAAACCTTCACGAATTGTGCAACGTCTTTAAATAAGGAGGGCCAGTAGAAACCTGACTGTAGCACCTTTGCAGTTGTTCTTTCGCTGCCTAGGTGACCACCATAGGGGGAGGCGTGGCATTGCTTCAGGATGTCCGCGGTTTCTTCTTCTAGGATGCACCTCCTGTATAAGTTGTCGGCGCATCTTCTGAATAGGAGAGGATCATCTCAGTAGTAGTTTTTAACCTCCGCGAAAAGCTTCTTCTTCTGATTGTACGTTATGTCAGGAGGCAGCTCTCCGCAGGCAAGATAATTGCAGATGTCTGCAAACCAGGGTAGGCTTTCCTCTTGGGCTTCAGCCAACATAAGAGCTTCGTCGGCGTAGTCATCATTGATAGGAGGCCCTCTCTCTTTCTCAGTCACGATCTGTGATAGATGGTCTGCGACCACATTCTCTGCGCCCTTCTTGTCGATAATTTTGTAGTCGAATTCTTGGAGCAGTAAGGCCCACCTCAACAGTCTGGGCTTCGCGTCTTTCTTTTGCATTAAGTATTTTATTGCCCCATGATCTGTGTATACCTTGACCTTTGCTCCGATGAGATACGAACTGAACTTATAAAACGCGAAGACGATCGCGAGCATCTCTTTCTCAGTTGTTGTGTAGTTTACTTGAGTAGCGTGCAACTAGCGTAGCAGATCACATGGTGTTTTTTGTCTTTCTTTTGCCCCAGGACTGCCCCAACCGCGTAGTCGCTAGCGTCGCACATCAGCTCAAAAGGTAAACCCCATTCTGGTGCTTTAAGGATAGGTGGTGGGGTTAAAGCGTCTTTCAGGGCCTGAAAAGCACTGAGACAATCGTTAGAGAAAACAAATTCAGCATCTTTTACCAGAAGATTGGATAGTGGTTTGGAGATCTTTGAAAAGTCCTTGATGAATCTTCAGTAATATCCTGCGTTCCCGAGGAAGCTTCACACCCCCGTGACGGATCTTGGCGGAGGAAGCTTGGATATTGCTTCAACCTTGCTTACGTCCACCTTGATCCCACGCTTCGAGATATTATGCCCGAGAAAGATGCCCTCCCGCACCATGAAATGACACTTCTCCCAGTTCAGAACTAGGCTTTTCTCCTCGCACCTTTGAAGGACCAATGACATATTCTTCAGACAACTATCGAAGTCCTTCCCAGAGACAGAAAAATCGTCCATGAAAACTTCTACGATGTCTTCTAGAAAATCTGAGAACATCGATATCATCAGAATGGTCTATGTATTAATAGACGGGTAAAAACGATGAAGGAGGTTCAAAAACGAACCACCCCAACAAGGACCCCAAGGTGCGAGAAGCACCGGGTCGGGCAGACTCAGAAAGAGAGCCTCAACAGAAAAAGCACCAACTAAACAGGACACGCCGCACACCGGCGGAGCGGTGTGGGGTGAGTCCCGCCTCCCTGTGTGACAAAAAGGGAGAGTATCCGGGGAAAAACCCCGTCTAAGCCCGTGGGCTCTATACAAGCATACTAAAGACTGAAAGGGATCCGCCAGGCCCTACTGATGTGGGTCAGTGTGGTGGAGCTCCACCCCCGCACCTCTGCAACGCGTCTTGTAGCCTTGATCACAAGGTCCCTGCACTCAGACGGGCTTAGGGACTGTGCGCCATGCCGTCTCTCATTGCGTTGCTTCCATGTGAAGTAGGCTGTACATGTCCAAGCAGTGACAGTTAGCCACTTCCACCCCTTCCATCCCCTGGTTTTATCCACTATAAGGCTGATGGTGTCAGCAATGGTGGCAGTTATCGGGATCCTAATATCACAAAGCTCCATGACAGGCTGTAGAACGAGCCTAGAGAACCTGCAGCGGAAGAACAAGTGTTGTATGTCCTCTCTCTGCCTGCAGAAGGAGCATCTGTCGCTCGCCTCATTGTTCCATTCGTGCACTTTATCAGCAGTGGCAAGGGCACCGTGCCAAGCTCTATAAATCGTGAAGCTCCATCTGTGGATGAGAGGCCCCGCCCAGATGGTCCTGCTGACAACACACGGGGCCTGCAGCGGCTGGATGATCATCCACAGGTCGGTGTTGGGGTTGGCAAGCCTCACGATGCCGGTGGAGGAGCGCTCAAACAAGTGTTGGTGCTTAGCCCACGCACGGGCCATGTTCTTCCAGGAATTGGAAGCACTGTGTCGTAACAGCGCCGGGTCCGGAGGGGTAAGCCCGTAGCGTCTACGCATCCAGAGAGTCCAGGGGGAGTGGGGGCAGGTGTGGAACCTAATGAGCCTTTTGAATGACGCCCACCGGTTTACAATGCTGACCCCCTTGAGCCCTAACCCCCCTTCCTTACAAGGTCTGGCAATGCGCTCGAAGCGCATGGGGTGGTATTTGGAGCCCCAGACAAAATCCGCCATAACCATTTCCATCCGGTCGCACGTGCCTTCAGGAATATGGCCTTGTAGAGCCCAAAAAGTAACCAAGCCTGTGAGATTGGCCTTGGTCAGGATGCAACGCCCCGCCATCGTGATTTTGTCCGGGGGCCATTTGGACACCATCTTCTTCATTTGATCGAGACATGGATTGAAGAAGGATGCCTTGTTGTTCCGAGCAGCAAGGGGGAAACCAAGATACCGTGTCGGGAGATCATCCACCGGGTAACCCAAAATGTTGTTGAGGCGGCCGGCATTGACTGCAGCAGACTTGGAGAGGAAAAGCTTGGATTTGGCCGGGTTGACCTTGATACCCATAGTAGCACTAAACTCATCCAAAACCTGCTTGATCCCCCTCAGGCTTTTCCTCGAGCCTTCAACAAAGAAGAGCACGTCGTCTGCGAAAATGAGATGGGACAGGACAGTCGTGCGTTTGATATGGTAGGTGCGGAAACGACCAAGCCACTCTCCCTCATTCATGAGAGTAGTGAGATACTCCATGACTATGGTGAAGAGGAGGGGCGACAGGGGACACCCCTGTCTCAACCCGCGAGAGCTATTGAACAGCCCCGCCGGGAAGCCATTCACAAGAACAGAAAAAGAACAAGTGGACACACACTGTCGCACCCAGCCCATCCAAGTGGGGGGAAGCCCATCCTGTCCATGATGGTCCACAAGGCCTCCCAATCGACATGATCGTAGGCCTTGGACAAGTCGGTTTTAATACAAGCCTTAGGTTTAGTTCGTTTAATGTCAAAACCAAGCAAGAACTCCGCCGCGAGGAGGGAGCAGTTAGAGATGCTCCTGTTTGGTATAAACGCCCCTTGATTTTGAGAAACAAGCCCCCCCAGCACCTCTTTGAGCCTCTCCGCCAACACCTTGGCAAAGATCTTATACAGCACACTGCAACAGGCGATGGGCCTGAAATCGCGGAGATGAGTGGCGCCGTCCATCTTGGGGATCAATGCCAGGAAAGAGTGGTTCACTTCCCGCACCATATTTCCCCCCCACATCAGCCAAAGAATGGCATTCGTTATGTCCTCACCAACGACACTCCAACAGCTTCTGAAGAAGCTTGCGTTGAACCCATCCGGGCCCGGCGCCTTGTCCGGCCCAATGGCCCACACCGCGTCCCTAACTTCTTCGCGAGTACAAGGTTTACATAAAAGCCAGCCTTGGGCCGCAGTTAGGGAGTTAGTAGGATGGAGCCGCATCAGCTAGCTGCGCCCGCCATTGGCGTTGTAGAGATTGCTATAGAAGGCAACCGCCTCCCCTTCAAGCTCGTCCTGCGTGCTATCCTGCTCGCCGTCTTCATTGATGAGGTACTGAATAGCGTCCCTCATTTCCTTCCGCTTTACCGCCTCCTGGTAGAACTTGGTGTTGCGCTCCCCGTCATTGATCCACCGGACACGACTTCTCTGGTACAGGAACAGCTCCAGAGCTGCATCAAGCTGGTCCAGCTTATCCCTGACCACCCGCTCCCTCGTGATCAGCTCCGGGCAGTAGGGTGAAAGTTGCAACTCCTCCTGGATAGCGTCGTAGTCCTCCTTCGTAGCCTTCAACACAGTGCCGATGTCGCCCCTCCGGGCAGACCAGCATTTGAGGGCGGCCTTAGCAGCTGTGAGCTTCGAAGCCGCAACAAACAGGGGTTCCCCACCACCGGGCACGCCCAAGCCCTCCTGACCACCTCGAAGAAGCCATCCCAAGTGGCCCACGCGTTGAGGCTCCTGAAAGGTTTGGCGCGGCGCTTCGCCAAGGATGCAAAGGGGTGGATGGTCAGCAAGCCGTGGTCGCTCAGATGAGAGAAGGACATGCATGAGTGGGCTACTGGGAAGAAACCCACCCACCTGTCGTTGACGAGGGCCCTGTCAAGGCGACAACAGACCCGCTCCCCCGCCTCCCTTCTGTTCGACCACGTGAGGACACCACCAAAAGTCTTGAGCTCCACCATCCCCGCCCTATCCATCGCGAGATTGAACTCTCGCATTGCTTTCCTGGAAACCTCAGTGCCCCCAGCCTTCTCGTCATCGTTGCAGATGGCGTTGAAATTGCCAGCCACCATCCAAGGGACCGTGGCCACCAGCTTGGTCATCTCAAGCTCCTCCCACAGAGAGCTACGACGATGTGGTTGGTTATGCGCATAGACTGCCGACAGGAGGACCCGCGCACCCCCTTTGTTACAGCACCACGCCGACACGATCTGTGCCGACATGGCGAATACATCCACCTCCCACACCTTGGGGTCCCAGCCCCAGCAGATCCGCGCCTTCCCGGAGACCTCCAGGTTGGATAAGCAACTCCAACCCATGGGAAATAGTTCCTTGATGCTCCTGTCTCCTCCCCGATCCTCTGTGATCTTAGCCTCCACAAGCAAAGCCATCGAAACTCCTTGACGTCGTACAAGAGATGCCACCGCCCTCCTCTTTGCCGGCTCACACACGCCGCGCACGTTCCACATCAAGACAGACATGGAAACCAGAAAAAGGGGGGAGGTGCTTACTTTCGACCCCCAAGCTTCCGCCTGGAGTCCACTTTCTCGCCAACAGGGTTGGCCGCAGCTTCCACCACCTCCTCATCCAGAGGGTCCACCGTAGCCCCGCCGGAGTCAACGCCCTCCACAGGGCCAAGTGTCGTGGTATCAGCCTCCACCTCCCCCACCGGGTTAGCTTCACTGGATTGGTCTTCTTGCTCCTCTTCAGCCACCTTCGTGCTCTTCTTCGTCACCCCAGCCTTGGCCTGCTCGAACGAGTAGCCTGGTGCCGGCAGGGCAATGATCACCTGCCTAACCGGCGGGGGGCCCCTCCTGGTGGCGGTCGAAGACTTGCTGCTTGCCGCGGTGGCTCTGGTGCGGCCAAGCCTGCTTCGATGGACCTGCTCCTTGGGTGGCGACTCGTCATCGCTGGTGACCAGGACGGGCTCTGATTCCGACTGGTCAGCCTGGTCCGGAACGGTGGTAGGCGCGTCTTCCCCTCCAAGAGGGTTCGACTCATCAGCCGCCATCCCAAACTCGGTGTCGATGTTCTGAGAGGCCGGGGTATTTCCAACCAGAACGTCAGCGCCCGACACCACCACCTCAGGTGCAGAGATGTCAGGTCCAGCCAAGATGAGGATGTCTGTCTCCAAAACAGGCTTCGCAAGTTCCTCCGCCGGAAAGTCGGCAGCAGGAGGCGCGTCCTGGAAGGTGCTGGGCTCGTCTGGTCCTCCAGGAGGATTCGACTCACCCACCACCTCCACCTGGCCGTGGATGCCGGCCTCCTCCACAGCACTGGGGACGCCGCCCGACCTATCCTTCTTCTTCTTGTTTTTGGTTCTGCTCCTTCCCCTCTTGGGCGTGACGCTGGGGCCGTCGACGTCCACAGGGGGGGGTTCCATACCGGCAGCATCTTCACCAATGCCACCATCTTTAGAGATCTCCATCGCTATGGGGTCAGCCGCAAGGGGGGGACTTGCACCCTCGTCGGTGCCAGCATCAGCTTGGGCCTCCGTCACCATGGTGGTTGCAGGCGTGTCATCCTTGGTTGCTTCAGGTGCTTCGGTGGCCTCCGTCACCATAGTGACCATCGGCGCGACCTCCTCAGGAGCATCCGACGGGATGTCAGCAGCCTTCCGCTTGTTGTTAGTACGCCGCCCAGGGGGGGACGCGGGCTTCCAGCTGGCCTCCAAGCAGTGCAGTGCGTCCGCCCTCACTTGTTTGGTGATGAACGGGCACCGGTGTAGGCCGTGGCCGAAAGCACAGCAGGAGGTGCACCGGGACGGCACGAAGTCGTAGTGGACCGGTACCTGCTCCGGCTCAGCGCCGGGGAAGCGAACCCAGACCGAGGCGGGTGGGGGCCTGTCAGCTGGGAGGTCGACCAACGCCCTGGCGTGCGTCGAACCGTCGGCAGCGGTAATCCACGACCCGGCGTGGGAGGGGACCCCAACGCAACTCGCCACCATTGCTAGGATGTCGAGGGATCTCAAATGCCCCAAGGTGGGGAAAGAGATCCAGGACGACACCGTAGCAAGGAGGTCCCTCGTAAGGTTAGTGGACGGCGTCCAGGGCCGGCAGATGATCAGGCGTCCATCGAAAAACCAGGGGCCGCCGTGGATGATGGAGTCCCTGTCCTCCTTCAGCTCGCAGCGCAGGTCGAAGAAACCGCCCCCACGCTGGGTCAGCTCGAAGGAACCCTTGGGGCGCCAGACTCGCCGCAGCCAACCTTTCATGACCGTCTCATGAGGAGACGCGTCGATGACATAGAACACCACAGTATTGTCCTGTGCTTCAACAAAAGCTTCCATGACCGTGGCAGGGATCTCAGCTATAGGACCCCTGCCCGGGTCCATGACCGGTGCCACAAACTTCAGGATTTTGTCTTCAGGAATGACGACATTGGTGGATTGCCTGGTGGAGAGGTCCGCCCAGGCAACCACGTCGACGCCCATGGGCCAAACCACCGGCGTCGAGCCCCCGGCGGCCACCTGAGCGAAGGACCGTCTAGTCGGGGGGTCATCGCGTGGCGGAACCCTAGAGGAGGCGCGAGCAGCATGGGTGGCGGGTGTCAGGGAGGGGCTCCGTTGACTCCCCACGCCCCCATCGATATCATGCATCATTGAAAGGTGGCGGGGGCATTGCAGAGTCCGAAGGGCATCCTTCGGAAGGCATAAGTGCCATAAAGGCAGGTGAATGTTGTTTTCTCTTGATTGTCGGGTAAGATGGGTACCTGGTAAAAACCTGAAAAGCAATCAAGAAAACAAAAGAAATCGTGATGCGCTAACCTTTCGAGAACTTGGTCAATAAAAGGTAGCAGAAAATGATCCTTCTTTGTAGCCTGATTTAGCTTTCGGTAATCAATGCACATCCGCCAGCCGGTGACGGTCCTTACCGCCACCTCGTCACCCTTCTCACCCTTAACCACCATCATCCCGCCCTTTTTGGGCACTACGTGGATCAGACTTACCCAATTGCTGTCACTGATTGGGTAAATGATCCCCGCATCCCTAAGCTTTATTACCTCTTTCTTGACGACCTCCTTGAGCATCTGGTTCAGCTTCCTCTGGGGTTGAGCCAGAGGCTTGGCAGATTCATCCAAGTTGATGCGATGCATGCACAAGGCGGGGCTAAGGCCTTTGATATCGCCTACTGAGTACCCAATAGCCACCCTGTGGAGTCTTAACTCCTCAAGGAGTCAGTCTATCTAATTGCTCGAAAGATAGGCGTTTACAATGACAGGGTTACTCTGCTCTTCATCCAAGAACTCGTACTTCAGGCCTTCAGGTAACATTTTTAACTCCGGATTTGGTCTGGGTGCCTTCTCCTGAGGCTCCTCCTCGAGAGAGGCATACATCACAGACTCCATCACCTCGTCACCTTCCTGCAAGTCTTCATTAGAAAGGTTGAAAAGGCTGAGTTGCTTCGCAACCTCAGGATCTTTAAGGTCGGGATCTTGACAGTTTATTGCCCTCAAGAGGGGGTCTACTATTCGGATATCTTCCTCTATTTCCTCACAGAATTTATTGTAGCTATCTGCGAACTGTGCTGATTCAGAGATGGACGGGCTCCTCATTATTTCTTTCAGCTTGAAGTCCATATGGTCGTTTTCGACCCTTAAAGTGATCACCCCCTCGGAAACATCAATCAGCGCTCTCCCTGTCACCAAGAAGGGGCGACCAAAGATGATCGGGCAATGGGGATCTTCAGCTGTGTCGATGACGACTATATCGCAAGGGATGAAGAAGTCACCCACCCGGATCGGCACATCTTCGACAATGCCGATAGGTCTCTTAAAGGTGTGGTCTGCCAGTTGGATCCGCATGTTGGTTCGAACCATGTCGGTCAAACCCACCCTTTGTGTGAAACTTAGGGGCATGAGGCTTATGCTAGCCCCCAAGTCTACTAGACCCTTGCGCTCGACGTTGTCTCCGATGGCGAACGGGATTGTGAAAGCTCTGAGATCCCTTCTCTTATTTAGCGTGTCGGGCTTCAAGAAGGTGGAGGAGGCGGAAGCTAGACACACTGTCTCTATCCTTCCTCCCCTTCTCTTCTTTGTGATAAGGTCCTTGAGGAACTTGGCATACATAGGCATTTCTTCCAATGCATCAAGGAAGGGGACTTCAAGATGCAGTTTCCTGATCGAGTCCATGAACCTCTCATGATGCTTCTTCAGATTTGCCTTTATCAGCTTATATGGAATCGACGACCTTGGAGCGTAAGAATTCCTCCCACCAGGTAGCTCATCGGAAGGCTTCTTTGCAGGCTCTTGAGCTTCTGCTTGTCCACCTTCACCCTCTGCTGGAATGGTGCTCTCAGACCTTGGTTCAGGTTCCGGTTTGGCTTTAGCTGTGCGCTCCACCGTCTTCTCGGACCTTAGTACCGCCATTCTAGCAGTTTCCGGGTAGGAGAGTGTCTTCCCCACAGGGTTCTTCATCAATACTGCCATTTGGGCCAATCATTGATCGACTTCCCATTGGCGCATCTGCAGACTTGCCATCTGGTGTTGCATGGAATGCTGAGCCCCAGGGCTAGGAAGTGCATCCTGCACTAGTTTGCTGATGATGGTGTCCTGTCTTTTTATGTAGGCGGAAAGCTGACCAACCAAGCTGGGCTGGCTCGCCCTCTCGCCTCGGCCCTGTCATTCACCTTTAGGAAGAGACTGCTCACAACGAGACATGGTATCAAAACTCGGTGGAGCAGGTCAGCTTTCAGGGTTCCTGCAAGAGCATATAAGATCAAGTTAGAAAATGGAATTATTTATTTTAGGCAAAGAATAATTAGCATCAAAAGGAAAGAAAAGAAAAAGGGTGCGATCAAGCTTGTTTCTAATCTTGAGGCACAAGAGTGTAGTTAGTGGATTCAGATTCATCTACAGTGCCGTATTGCCTTGTCCCCGACAACGGCACCAAAAAGTTGACCGGCCTAAATCGCGCGTCCTAAAATTGGAGGCGGATTTGAGGTAGTCGGGCTTTTACATTTATAAACCCGAATCCTTCTAGGCCCCCACAACTTTGTTTACGAGGTTGAAGTAGATATACGGGGTCGAACACAGGGACAAGGGGGGTAGTGTTGTGAACCCAGAATCGACACGCTACACTCCGGCAGGTATGAAGAGATTATAAATTCCCCAGAAGGGAAGCCTAAAGATGTCACGAACAAAACAAGAAAACTATCTCCAAGTAGAGTTACTAGAAAGATTTAAGGTTTTAAGCATTTAGCAGTTTTTAGGGGTTTTTCATGCAACAGAAACAGAAGGATATTGCTCGAGCTAAGGTGAGGTACGAAGGATAGAACTGTGGTAAACAAGCGGCGGTAGAACCAATCCTGTACCCCTCCTCTTGAAGCGAGTACCTCTAACAAGGCATCGACTCCACTCTCGGCATCACCAAACTCAAATTAGAGTGGAAGGGTTACTAAGGCAACTCCGTTCCGGGCACTCTCGTACTCCAGAATCGGACCAAACACTAGAGCCACAACACAACTCTCGAAGCTGTTGCGACGGGAAAACACGATTCAGTAGCTAAGCGAAGCACGATCTAAAACATGCAAGCTTGAGTTCAGATATCAAACATAGCAGTCATCCAACATATTGCACCAAGCATAGAGCAGCAAGTAATTAAGTTTTTCTATTTCTATAAGCATTAAAGGTCTTAATTACAATGCATAAGTAAAGAAATTAAATAACAGAATTAAAGATGTGTGTCGCCTTCTTGATGTAGAAGGACGACAGGCTACAGTAACCATCCCGCCCGATATCAGACAGGGGCCTAGTCCGATACAGCCGTGTCGGGCGGTACACTCTCTCAAGCGGCACACCGCGACGGGCAACTGCATCGCTCAAGGACCTGGCCAATACGCTCAAGTCGGGCGGCACACCCTCTCAGGCGGCACGCATGACGGGCGGAGCGTATCGGGTTCGTTATCATGTCGGGCATGGAGCTGCGTATCCTAATGTCTGGCACTGGTGTCGGGCACTCGTATCACATATCTACATCGGCCGATATCGGCTCTCAGTGTCGCCCGGTACAATCCTATGTGAACTAGTCCCCTCCCTCTCGGGATGAGGAAGAGCTCACCTAGTGTCGCCCGGTACGAACACTAGAGCACGATACGCCTGCTCTCGCAGTCTCCTCCAAAGATCACTCGACTGTCCGAAACCTAAAGTGACCAAGCTTGTCCAATCTATCTTTTCGGCTCCCTGTAGCTGCTATTTATAGGCAGCTAGTCGGGAGAAGATATGGTGCGCGAAGCGCCACGTGTCCTCCTTACCGCTGCTCAGCTGGTGTCGGCTGATGCAAGTATCGCTCGGCACAAGGGTGTCGGCCGTCGGGCGTTGTGGCGAGAGGCGCCTGACGGTGGGTGGCCGATATCGCGCGTTAGAGGGAGTAGACGTGGTGTGCTCGGCTCCCTGTCGGGTAAGGAGGCGTGTCGCCCATCAGTGCCCTCTCGCGCGGCATCCTTGCGTCGCGCGTCGGCGTATCGCGCAGCCCTCCCGGTCAGCGTGCGTAACAGACGTTAGGGGGCCGAAACAAACTTGGACTTATTTGCGGGCCGGGATGGCCTTATTGGTGCTGAATGGGCCAAAATAGGAGGAAAACTCTGCAAAAGAAGGAAATATTGGATTGAGAGCATTTCTTGGCTAATGATTGCAAAAATGCATATAAAAGAGAAGAAAACAGCAGAAAAGGGCAATTTTGATAACAGAATAAAGGCCAAAAACATCACAAAATTCGGTGTTATCAGTAACCATCCTATTATATATACCTTTTTTTATATTGACCTTATCCTAGTCCCAATCACCTAATGACATTAGGATTTTTAGTTGCAATAAGTGAATTATATGAGACATTATATCTCTATAGATGTCCAGGTGGTAGTTATTACATATGTCTACTCTATGGTAGGGTGCACTATGTGTCATCCATAGTCACCCATATATATTTCACCATTTAGTTCAAGCCCATAATATGAGTGGATTATATATTGTATACACTTGCATATGTATTAGTAATGATATTTGTTCCTCCAAGTTAGATCTTGAAGGTTATTCTCTCAATAACCACATGTTTCCATTTTACTTTACATAGATCAATCAAAATAGATGTAATCTCTTATTCATGTGTGTGTATATATATAGGATTTTCAACTCATATATGACAAAAGATTAAGGTGATGTATCGACTATGTTAGATCATCATTACATCAAAAGTAAAATATGATTTGACCTTCTCTTATACATGTGATATATGTTTTCCCTAAATTGTACATCAAAGAGATATTATTTAGTAGACTAGTACTCTACTATATATAACTAATATGATGACTACCATAGAATTTAATCGAGTTACTTGGATTATTAAATAATTAAGTGTGACACCCTAGATACCGATCTAGGGTATTGTTCATTATATTATTGATATCCTACAGGAAGTTATAGATCTCGTGTTTACTCGTTTTAATACAATGAACATGTATGAACATGTGTAACTATTATGAGGAGGGTGCGAAATAATCAAGTTCTCTTACTAGCAAACATGAGGATCATTACCAATGTTGTTCACCATATTAAAGTA
The DNA here is from genome assembly GCA_963693085.1 of Alisma plantago-aquatica. NCBI lineage: Eukaryota > Viridiplantae > Streptophyta > Magnoliopsida > Alismatales > Alismataceae > Alisma > Alisma plantago-aquatica. The sequence goes on along the minus strand of OY856409.1, from coordinate 892,885,016 downwards.
GATTGTAATATATTATTAATCTTACTAACTTGTTTGTTAATATGAAAAATAAGGAACAAAGATTGTAGAGATAAGCGAGTACTAACCTATAGGTGGCTGATCAGAACTGGTCTTTAGTGATCAGGTTCCTAGTTTCATGGAGGCATGACCCAGATTGAACCATGTGTTGACCTTACAAGATAATATAGCAAAGACTCCACCGTTGCGACTTGAACATATGAATGCATATAGAGGTTGTCACAAACTCTGACTTTAGGTGAAACATATAGGTATTTTGAGGATTGACAAGGCTGCAAGATCCCTATTAGGATGGAAGTAGGTGGCCATCACATTGCTGGGGAGCAGGCTGAGGTCAGAGAAGGTCTTGACGAGGTTGGAGTCTGGTTGTGTCATAAAGGATTGGAGCAACCTGCATCACATCAATAATGGCTGATGATAGCTTCCTCGGTTGTAGGCCATAGGGTGAAGCAAGAAGGAGATGATGGTGGAGGAAGCATCATGACTAGTGGATCCGATAGTGGTCACATCTGGGGGCAAGCTACTGCCTTGTGGCAGCCACCACATGTGCTGAGGAGAGGGGGCGATAGCAAATCTACAGGCCATAGGGAAGGAAGAAGGAGAAGATGATACAGAGGGCAATGGAGAAGATACACCCTATGATGGAGGTGTACGACCCATGTGGTGGAGAGGGAGGTGATGCGGGTGACCTCAGGTGATTTCGTCGACGACCACACGTCAGTCACAACTACTTGCTTCCCTAGATTCATGACACTGAGAGACAGAGAAAGCCTTGCTGGGTTGTAGTTGAGTTTAGAAGGAAAGGAGGAGAGGAGGAAGAGATAACAGTTGGTGTGTCTCGAGCATCGGTGGTGGTGTATGCATCAATGCAGGTTTTGTTGGCGGCGACCTGAGTTGGGGATGACGAGATGGGTGTCGAGGAGACCTTGACGTAGGTGAGGCCAACGTCGAAAGTACAGGTGAGGCCAGCGTCGATAGTGCAGGAGGACATTTAAGCGCCACTACGTCTGAAGGAGGCGATGACTTCGTGGCTGGTTGGTGGACAAAGGTGTCGGCGGTAGCCGCATCACATGATGATTGATGGTGTCAGAAGTGCAGATCTCTGGGCGGAGGTAGAAGGTGAGGTTAGTGAAGGAACCATCACCGTCACGACATCCGATAGTGGTCACAATGAGGCACAAGATTCTACTGTGCAGCGGCCACTGCTGGCGCGAGGAGAGGGAGGAGAATATGGGCGTGCAGAGGGGGGGGAGAAAAGAAGGTAGAGGTGACCATGGGATGATGTATAAAGGAGCCGACGGAGGTGTCTTACCTAGATGTGCAGTCTTGGCTTGATGGCGTCGTCACAGGTGGAGGCTGATTGCGTGAAGGCAAGCAGCCAGATTTCCATGGTGGCTGTGCACTGGGGAAAAGATGAAGGAAGAGAAGAAGAGGGGGAGGAGGAAGAAGAGAGGCAGGTGGAAGAGGAGAAGCATTGGTGTGAAGTGAACAAGAGTGAGGCGAGAAAATAGCCGAAGAAGACTATCGCTAGAGCGTCCCTATGAGCAGGAGTTGCAGATGATTTCATGAAGTCAGGTGCGTAAACAAAGGAGATGACTAGCTCTCCGTGAGCAAGTCAAAATGGATACGAAACGTTAGATACGAGGAAGAAATAACACTACAAATCACTAAGTCTACATGATAGAGTATGTAATCTAAAACTTTGGGAAAAAGGTGTGGCATTAAATTAGATCACATGAATGCCACTTAAACTAACATCATATCATCTAAATTGCTGTTAGGGATGAATTTGGTAACAAATTAGACTCAAAATAGACATATAAGCTAATTAGGATGTGAGAAATTCGAATTTTTCATTCACTTGACTAGTTGAAAATGTTTAATTTATATTTAATTATTTGTATATTGAACACCCATTTAATGAATTTACTCATTCAACTAGTCATCTATGATACTATATTACATATTAATATGATTTCTCTCATCTTTTACTCATAGGAAGATTCTACAAAGTTAAACCTATTATTTATACTAGGAAAGTTATATAATTAACCATGTGATGAACTTAATTCCTTATTCTATTTCATAATTAAAAGATATTCGTTCACATTACATTACTTGACCACTAACTATTAATAATAAGTCCTACTTTAGGGAATAAGTGAATTGTCTAACATACTTGAAAAGGGGCCTAAGAAGATTAAGGGTTGAGTCGTGATTCAAGATTCGAGTATGTTACATTGGGAAATCAAATGAGAGGGGTTTAGGATACTCACTGTGATCATAATCAGACTGAGGTGACCGGGATGCGAAGCACCAAACCACCATCACTGGAGAGGTAGGCTAAGCAATTAGGGGGGAGTCGGGGCTCTAGGACTTCAATTGATGGTGTATGAGTAACTAGAGGAAGCCAGAGGTGCTATAGGGGGGTTTAGGTGGATGGTAGAAGCACTGGGGTGGCGGATGCTATGGCGGCGTGAGAGAGAATCATGCCCTGGTTTGGGCATTTCTTCTATAGCGGGAGAGAGAATGTGAGTGAGGGCTCGTTGAACTCACAGATGATGAAACGAATTTGAGGGAGAAGAAAAATCACAGACGCAACCTCTTTCTCATCGAGCATCGTGATGGCTAAATCCGTCAGAGATCTGGAACCAAGACCGAAACTACAGAAGCCGCTGCTGTAGAGGGAAGTGTATTCAATTTATTTACATTATGTGCCACCGTGTCAAAGAAACGGGTAGCTTTGCTACAGTACTCGTGCGGGCATTAAAAAAATAGATGTATATATTTATAACTATATTTAATACACATAGTTGCATTTCATACACATAGTTACTTAACATATATTCCACATAACTATATTTACTTCCTCATAGTTACTTTAAATTCCATGTGGTTATAACTTTTATGAGATAGTTACTTTTCATGGCACATGGATTTACTCTCAAATGATTTGGAGGAGCATTGTTAGATGGCTGAATTATATATTCCACATAAATTTTATGAGATACTTATGGACTCTTCGATTAGCTGTAAAATTTCTCTGTTGGCTGGTGATGATTATGTGGATGTGACCTATCCAGGCATATGATGCACTCTGAAGGATGACACATCAAGTAGAAGCTTGCTTTTATTATCTTCTAGGCTATGCTCTATAACCTTGATGGAAGATAGACAATAAGTTTTGGCACCAGACAGACACATGTAGATGAGACAAACATCATATGATTTAGATTAGCTCCAAGCCACCTATTTGTCAATAATGTGTTCGACCTTTGGCCTGGTGACTCTTTTCATAATAGCACAATATTGTTCTTGTGATGTGAGGACTTGAGAGGGAGGGAGTTAAGACAACGATTTTGAATTCTGCAATTCCTATCCAGAGGCATGTGTCCAGGAAGTGATGGTCATTATGTTTTCAACTCCAAAAAATAAAGCATGGAGCCAACAATTTGATGCAAAAGTGCTCAGGTGAAAGCACGTACTTTGCCACCCTACACGAAGGAATTATAAAACCGTCAGATGAATTGCTTGCTGCAATTACTGTCTAGATTGATGGCCAAGTACTTACACATCCATAATTTAAAATTGACTTGTGCTTGGAATCTATTGTTGTGTTACCTTGAGCTCCAGAAGCTGTATGTATACATTAATTATGTTACAAAGAATCTTTTCTGATCAGATGTTACTCTTTGAAGAATATTTGTCTCTCTTTGTGTCCAATGGATACTCTTTCTTTTGAAATACTTACATTTTTGGATTAGAACAGTTACTTTCATGTTTGTACAGTTACTTACAAAATGTCAGTTTGTTACTATGTGATCCACATACACTGGTTTCGTCTATTTGACTTACCTTCCTCCATAAGAGTTACTTTACAAAGTATAACATTTACTTTTTGAATGCACAAAGTTACTTTTATGTTGTTACAATTACTCATAGTGATCTTATAGTTACTCTAGGTGTTCTTATAATTACTTTATCGATGACGAGTTCATCTCTTTTATTTGTCAGTGAGTTCTGATATAGATACTTTTTTTTTTGGAATAGAACACTTGCTTTCGTGTTCGTACAGTAACTTACAAGATGTCCCTGTTACTTTGTATTCCATACACATTGTTTTTGTGATACGTGTTTTTCCTTCCTCTGTTAGAGTTACTTTTACAAAGTATAAGAGTTACTTTTTTGAATCACTGGGTTACTTTTCTCTACTGTCATAGTTACTCTTAGTGTTCTTACAGTTACTCTTAGTGTACTTACAGATACTCTTAGTGTTCTTACAGTTACCTTTAGTGTTCTTATAATTACTTTATGGGTTACGAGATCATCACTCTTCCTCTTGAGTTAGTTTATTTTGACAGGCTAACTGAAAGTATATATCTTCATACAAAACCACAACAACTATTAATGCAAGAATACCACAGACAAAGCATAAAACGTTATCTATTAAACCCAGAAATACTCCTATTTACAATATGATTCAGAGTAAATGTATTTTCAGGCTTTCAGCACATAAGTAAATGTATCTCATAGCAGTTACATATCATAACTCCACAACCATAGAAGCTTGGTTCATACAAGTGCCAGTGGATGTCGTTGTTTAGTATGGTGAACACCGAGTCCATTGTTTCCCAATCTTTCAACGGAACATTGAAGAGTGGAGATAGCATGCCAATCTGCTCCAGGGTGATGTTCTCAACATCAAATGCAACTTTCTGCTACAAATGTAGAATTTAAAAATGCACATCTATAAGGGGCTTCTTTGAGGGGCAGAAGATTAAGGATCCATAAGTAGTGAGAAATTCAGTGCCCCATTATAAAAGATTAAGGATCATACTCCTAAAAGATATGAAATTTGGTGGCCCCATTATAAATAGTTGGTATTATACTAGTGATGCAATATGAGAGAGCGGATTACACAGACAATGGCATTGAAAACCCATGCTCCAGTTCCTCAAATGAGACAATGGCATTGAAAACCCCTTGACCATCTTCTATTTTGGCAATGCAATAGTCTATTCAATATCTTAATTTGTTGGATCATTACTTCCGTTGCTCTTGAGTGCTCTCCGGACCATAGGTCTAATGATCACAATTCATGGCTATTAATCCAGGTTGCTGACTTTTCAACTCAAAATCTAGAAATAAAAAGTTATGATGTCATGATCGTGCCCCATATCATCGTCTACCTTACTCCCTTTGCAGAGCCAAGCCTTTCCATAGACAAGATAACAATGACACATTGCGTGGTGGAAGAGATGGGGGAAGAAAAGACAAAGATAAAACCATTACCTGTGAGACAGAACCATGTTTGTGTTGATAATAGAATCCCTGTAATGATCAAGTGTTATTCACATACACTGGTTTCATCTATTTGACTTACCTTCCTCCACAAGGGTTACTTTACAAAGTATAAAAAATACTTTTTGAATGCACAAAGTTACTTTTATGTTGTCATAGTTACTCGTAGTGCTCCTTCAGTTACTCTAGGTGTTCTTATAATTACTCTATCAATGACAAGTTCATCCCTTTTATTAGTCAGTGAGTTCAGATATAAATACTTTTTTTGGAATTGAACACTTGCTTTCATGTTCGTACAGTTACTCACAAGATGTCCCTGTTACTCTATCTTCCATACACATTGTTTTTGTGATTCATGTTTTACCTTCCTCTGTTAGAGTTACTTTACAAAGTATAAGAGTTACTTTTTTGAGTCACAGGGTTACTTTTATCTTCTGTCACAGTTACTCTTAGTGTTCTTACAGTTACTCTTAGTGTACTTACAGTTGCTCTTAGTGTTCTTACAGTTACCCTTAGTGTTCTTATAATTACTTTATGAGATCATCACTCTTCTTGTTGAGTTAGTTTATTTTGATAGGATAACTGAAAGTATATATCTTCATACAAAACCACAACAACTATTAATGCAAGAATACCACAGACAAAGCATAAAACGTTATGTATTAAACCCAGAAATACTGCTATTTACAATATGATTCAGAGTAAATGTATTTTCAGGTCAAGTTGGAGTTGGATTTCAGTGACGAGCTCGAGGAGGAGAGGGGAGACAATACGTGGAAGACAGAGACAGAAGGGTTGAGGGTCGGGGAGGTAGACATGGCAGAGCAAGGCTTGTGCATGTTTCAAGGCTGTGTGGCTCAATTTGTCATGTAGGTCGACACTGGCCGAGGGATGGGGAGGAGGGACAAGAGGAGGTCTAGGCCGAGATCATCTGTAGTCTTAGGACTGCCGCCGAGGCTGACGCACGCGTAGGGAATATCCTCGCCGAGGTGCTGTGGGACATCACGTGGTGATTACAGGGCCGATTGAGAAAAGGGGGGAATATATATAATTCTTTAATCATCTAATTCTCTTATGTGGCACCACTGCTAACCGCAAATCTGATGCCACAAATACAAAGCTAGCAACTCGTGGTGGAGCTAAGGTTTGGTTCAGATGAATGCATGAGCGTGATGTGACCGAGGTTCCGACAAGTGAACGTAAACTTGGGTTTCGGTAGTTTCTCTTGTCTTGTAGCTCAATTGTTCGATCCTATGAAGTCCCTGGTAGTCGGTTTGGATTGCTTGCGCTTACGCCGCCAACAGAACTCGCCGGTGCTCTCCAGAGATAGATAGCTCCTACTTTGCTCACGCCGCCCGACGGCCGGAGAACTCTGCCACTACCTAAGAGAGGACAAATCTGATTGAATCGGTGAAGAGACCACCTCTGTGAACAAATGTATGATCGAGAAACGTTGAACATGAGCGAATAAATGTTTTAGACGTCATCTGTGAGATTGGGGGTGGTTGCGTAAAGAAAAATAAAGTCAGTGTCAGGGTGTCAGAGTTGGGAGGGGAAGTTATCAGGGTTCTCCAAAATCATTACCATGTGCCCTAATCTGCTAAGTACTCATTTGCAACCCTGCGGTCGTATGCCAGCGGAGGAGGTGCCACTAGGAAGGGAGAACAAATGAATGAAGGAGGCTTGGGAGATCGACGGAGTCACGGAGTTGGGACGAAGGAAACTGGAGACAGGATGCCTATAAAAAATATTGCATCTATTTACTAACATGACACCATGTTTTTACCAGACGGGTAGTAATATAAGTTACCCACACGGGTATTAAAGACAATCCCATATATATATATATATATATATATATATATATATATTCCCTATGTTTTCTTGGAAAGGCTACCGTAAGGTGCACAAGGTGCCACAGGGCCTTTGGTCCCTTGCCTAGACCTTAATTCGACGCTGAAGGGATGAATTTACCTTTTGTTCCATCTTCTACGCCGAGGGAACTCCCCACCTTCCACTTGATTCGAGCCTCCCCAAGACAAACTGACCACATGATTAAGTTCAGTGAGGAAAATCATAGGGGATCGCACTGAATCTTGCCTCCCAACGATCCAGACGCCTGGAGTCAACCTTGGAGTTGACCCAGCCAAGCGGGTTGTTGCTCGCGGGGCAGATGGAGCGAGCTTGAAGATGAATTAGAGGAAATTACCTCCTTACCCTCGGGTGTGTGTGGCCTCAAGGCATGGGCAGAGGGGAAAAATTGAACAACCAGCCTGGCTCGGTGCCCTTCCAGCGTGGAGCGCGCTGTTGACGTGGCGCACCGTCATTGGCCCAAAGGTAATTTTCTTGCGAAAAACATATCTAATTATTGGTAACTCATATTGCAACAAGTTATTATGACAATTTATTAGGAGAATGTAAGGAATACAATAAAAATATTATCAAGGCTTAAATATGCTTGTAACTCGAAAAGTATGTAAAGATGCTACCTTTAATGATTTTATTAATGAAAAAACCCTAATTTTTGATGATGCTTGAATTTAATGATGTTCATGGATAAAATAATACTTTATTAATCTATTGTTAATAAAAGGAAGAATTAGATCTAATAGGATGATCTTTGTGCATAATTGGCTTAATTTAGGGTTCCATGTACATGAATATGCATCAATGGGCCTAGAAACCCTAATTGATAATTATGACTTTTAATGGTTTTAATTGTGTAAATCCATGAATAAAACTGAGATATGATGATCCTAAGTCAATTTGAGTATAAGAGATCCTTAATGTGGATAGTTTGAGCAATTAGGGTTTTTATGAGTAGAAAAGCTATTTTACGGTTTGTTGACCTAAAAAGGATAAAGTTTGAGAAATTGATCTAAGAAGCCACAATGAATCCTAATGAGACCTAGAAACCTTGGAAAGGTGTCCCAAGTCAATAAGGAGTTGTTTGGGATATGTTGTGACAATTAGACATTATACATGTTTTCAAGATCAATGTTTGCTTGATTGATTGGCTTGCTTGATTGGACATCTAGTTGGATTTGGATATATTGCTTCTTTAAGATCTCTAAAATAGGTATGTGGTTATGCTTATGGTTAATGATGATTCTTGAGTTTTTATCAGTTGCATGTAAATAATTGTGTAATTGACTTTTATTTCATGCAACTATAAAGTGACTATGACTATCACCATAATTATACGTGCATGACTAGCTCAGATCCTGGTCCTCCTCTGTAGCTTTGATGATGATGAGATAGATGACCTAGTACATGGTCTACCCGTGAGGTAGGATCATTAAGTTATCATGAGTCGATGTGTTGGTCTATCCTTGAGTAGGACCATACGACTCCACGACCCTATGTATTGATCTACCTGTAAGGTAGGATCACAGGTGTTAGTTGAGATCTACCATATGAGAGGTAGTATCTATGTCCACTCTAGGGACAACACAGAGGCTAGGGTATGTAAGGATTGAGTATTTATGTTTAAAATGTAAAGTTTGTTTTGTTAAATCATAATTGATTGCAATATGTTGTTACAATTAAATGTAAGATTTTGGTTCCCCCACATACCGATAGAATTCATTATACTGACCGCCATTTTGCTTGCTGGCACTTTAGGTACTATCTAAAATTGGACAAATAGTAAAGTGGAACTTGTAAAGAATAAAGTTATTCTATTAAAGGAGGATCTAGTTAGTTAGAACTCTACAGTGGGTAGAAGTTCCAGATTCCTATTTTTGAAAGGTATGTGAAAAGAAATTTTTTATCCTGTTTTAAGCTTTGTTGTGGTAGAATTTATTAATTATTTTTTATTATCTACAAAACCATTGATCAAATTTTGGGTTAGTGGCTCTGACTTCTTGGTCTTCCTTAATTGATTGTTACTAAGAAGCGGAGTCGTTACATTTGGTATCAGACCATGGTTTTCCATTTAATATCTAATAATTAGTAAATTTTACAAAACTCTTTAGAGCCCAAGGGAGTTATTAGAGGATTTTCCAATGATGGAGGTGTCTAGAAAAGGATCACAATATGAGGGCTGGCAAGATTTTCCTCCACCATGCTAGTCGGTCTATGAGGACTACTGGATGTTGTGTGACTGCCTGGCCGAAATCATAGGATTTGACTCAAAATAAGATACCTCTAGGATTTTCTCATCTATCTTCTTCCCTTCTCAACCCTAATTCATATAGGATTCTAAGTGCTTAAGGTTTTTCTCTCTCCACCTCCCTCCAATGCTCAGGATAAGTGTAATAAGGATTAAGGAATCCTCCACCAAATAATGAAAAACGTGTAAACAAGATGTCATGCACATAGTTTAAGCATAAACTAAAGATTGGTACATGCTTAGGTTGCATGACGCGTCTTGTCATGCCCTCAGGAGAGCCCTAAGGTTTGAGCGTCGTGTAGGAGGATGAGGAGAGAGTTAGCCTTGGAGGAAGAAGCCTCCAAGAAGAGGAAGGGTCCTGACGCATCCCCTGAGGACGATGCTAACCCTAACCCAAAGTGGTAGTTAGCGAAAGAGAAGACACGATGAGTTGGATACCTTAGTTGTCTGTGCATGAGAGTACGTGGGTTGGACATGCATGCTTTACATAATGGTTTGAGTACCCATGAGAATCACAACCTAGGTGTGGGTGTTTGACCTAGTGCCTTTTGGCTGACCTGACCTTGTGTGGGTCGTATCTGTTAGGGTGAGGGATAGCTTCCTCATTGAGAAGGTTAGTGGTGACCATATAGGAACCCTAACATATATATATATATATATATATATATATATATATATATATATATATATATATATATATATGAGTAGGAAAGAGGCACGTACCAACACAGAAGTGAGTAACAAAAAGGATGGCATCATGTTTTAGACCTAATCCAGAAGGGTTATGCCTGATATTGTATGAGATAGACATGTAGAGATTCGAATGATCTTGGCCAAACACAAGTTTTGATAAGTACGTTGCACCCAAGTGGGGATAGATGTGTATCCTTAAGAGCTTGACCCATCCACTGAGAGAGAACCTCCAGTGGTAGGACCAGTTGTAGGGTTAGCTCTAGAGAGAGAGAGAGTGAGAGGGACCCGACGAAGAAGATTGGAGACCTTCACTCTGAGACATGAGGAATCATGAAAAGTTGGGTATAATATGGCCTAAAATAGATGACCCTGAGTTGATAGTTGTGTTTGCCTCATGGATGATCCTTGGAGGCTTGTCGTACCTTGGATGCCTTTAGAGGAACCAAACCCTAGAAAAGAGGAAGATACTTCTTGAACTGATGTTTTAAGTGCCTACCTTTTAGGTGTAGGAAGGAGAGTTCCATAAGACCCTAAAGAGGTATGGTATGAGAACAAGTTGTGAGGTTTCACACCCAGTTGGTTGTCCTTGTGTAGGGAACTAAGGGTTGTTCACAGGGAAGAGTGTTAGGAAGTATATGCCCTATTTGGTATAGGTTCGGTTCATGGTTAAACAGCTGAGCATGCAGTTAGCTAGCTAATGCATAAGAGGTAAACCTGGGGTTCCTAGACCCAAAGAAGGGAAGTAGTAGTATGTGGTGCACATGGTGCTCACAAGGCTATTTGAGTACATGGCATATGAGTATGGAACCCCTCATGTTTTAGTGCAAAAGGAAACTCCACCACATCTGAGATATATGTTTGATGAACACCTCACACAAGTTGGTGACATAGGTATATGTGATATTGGTCCAAACTTAAGGAATGATGAATATGTATGACATACCAAGGAATTTAACATGGTTGTCTTCTTGCTAGATACATGCATAAGTATCATGTTAGGAGCTAGGCATATACATTATTATGTGGAGGTAAGAACGTTTTGTGACCTTTGTTACTATCAAGAGATAGTTTTCTCCCATCCAAGGAAGAGACCCTTCTGTAAGGTGAGTACTAGCTTTTGGTTTAGATTTGAGGTAACCTAAAGAGGTCTGTATAGGAGCTTGATGAGTGAAGTGGAGAGAAAATGGTATGAGCACGAATCTTTATACCCTAGTGTGACCATCTCTAAGGGCAGGAGGATATGATTCCATGAAGGTAACCTGTATGGGGCCAGACTGAGCTAGGTAAGTTGCCATGATCCCTATGAAAAGATGTAAGTTTGACCATGAGTGCCTAGAGAGATGATGGAGTTTTGAGTAAGGATTCAAGTTTGAGATGTACCATGATAGAATCCTAAGTTGATATTCAGGGCAGGTAGGGATAAGACTAATGGGAGTGGGAGTTGTCTGTTCCCTAGATGCATGAGACCATAGGGTCAGGAGGTAACAACTACCTTTGCCTGAGGCCCATGGGTTATGAGGTTGGCCACCTTCATGAGTTCATGGGGCCTAAGAGGTAAAAGTGAGAGGCACTCCCCAGATCATAAGTGTCAGATCACCCCAAAAGTTTCGACATCCTAGAGACCTTGAGGTAACGACTACAGATTGTACATAAAAGAGAGATGTTTAAGACCCGAAAGTGTTTGGGAACAACCTTTCCATAGATGTGAAAATAGTTTTGAGATATTCATGGTGTGGAAGACATGTGAAGTATGTTTCAACTTAGATTGGAAAGAGTGATGGTGATGTGTGATGAACCATCTCTGCTCTTGGAACAGGATGAACTCTATATTTGGACTGCAGCCAAATGCTTATTTCTCTCATTATAGGTGTGAGAGATGGGGCAAAGCGTATGCCATATATTAAGGATAAAAGTGATATGACTTGAAACCTTTATATAATGTTTGGGGACGGAATAAGTGCCAACTCTTTGAGAGTACGTGGGCTATATGGTTTGAAACCACGAAGAGAATAGAGGTAATATGTAGATGTACCTCTTTAGAAGTAGTTTGAAATATATAAGCCATAAGTTTTGGTTTGATAACTGAGATGATGAGTTTGAAGTTTTCTTGACACAGTTGATGTAACTCTGAGATAAGAATGTTGAGTGGAGTATATATATGTTTACGTCTTCACCTATAAGGAAGATTAGGTGGTAACGAGATGTTCTCAGCTGAATACAACTCAGGTATATACCTTTCTTGTTTATCCTGTAGAGAGACTAGAAGAGGTTTCTGGGTGAGCCTTTAGTTTGTTAGAATATGCGACATGTATGGCTAACACCCAGATACAATCAGACTCGTTGGTCAACTTGGTGGATACTTAGTTAGCTAGCTAGAGATTGATGAGATAGAAGGATGGTTGTAAGAACCTCAGATACACCTCTTAGGAAAAGAAGGTGGTGAAACCCACTAATAGAGTGTTTTAGGGTTTTCTTGGGAGTCGACCTTGAGCAATCACATCATGCAAGAAGCTCAAGATGTTAAGTACATCATACACCATGGCACTACCGAGATGGTTAAGTTTTGTAGTGGTACCTGGAAGAAGGATATAGATGTGCATACCAGAGGGTAAAGGTCGAACACCAGTTACCCAGTGAGTTGCTTCAGATTTGAAGAGTCCCCAAGACGGAATGGGAGAAGAGCACCATGGTCATTGTGGTGGGTCTTACCTGGACTGAGAGAAGTCATGATGCAATATGGGTTATGGTAGACCGCCTCACCAAGTTGACCTAATCCCTTGCCTAAGAGAGATGTCACTATCAGTGTGATAGATATGGTTGAACTATATATATGAGAGAGATATATAGTTCAACTACACCATGATCTGAGTTCACAAGTTCTTGTGTATGACCTCAAGTTCACTTCCATGTGGTGGAAGTAGGTACATGAATAACTCAATGCTAGAGTGAAGTCAAGTACAACATATCACCCCTGACTGATGGATAGTCAAGAGAGTATGATCCAGACTTTAGAGGGTGTATTGAGAGCATGTGTGCTCGTTCAGGGTGATATAGGGGAACAATTCTTGCCCCTAGAAGAGTTTGCTTGAGATGATAGCCACCATAGCCAAGTCAGGATGTAAGAAGCTCTATAAGGGAGGTAGTGTCGGTCACCACTTCACTTGGATGATGTCGGTGAGCAGACCTTGTGAAGGTTAGAGGGACCATAGTGTATGCAGATGAAGTCACTTTGATCATGTAATGGCTGAGAAATCCCAGGGGCGACAATAGTTGTGAGCTGATGCGAAGCAGATAGACATGTAGTTCACTGTGGGAGTATATGTGTAATGAAAACCCAACCCCTCTGAGCTATAGCCATGAAAGATGAGTCCCCGATACATGGGTCCATTTGAGATGGATTGGTGGAGTTGTGTATGTATAGCCTTACCCCTCAGGATAATAGGAGGTACGATGTGTTCCATGTGTCTGATGTAGACCACTATGTGATGTACCCGAGCCATGTGTTGAGCATTGAACCTATTGAGATTCAAGGGAGGTTGACATATTCTGAGTCACCTATGAGGGTACGAGATACCAAGATGAGAGAGAACTCAGATGTAAGAATATATGATGATAAAGGTTCTTTTGGAAGCACCATGGAGAGGATGAAGCCACATGAGAGCTAATGATGGGCATGGAAAAGTCTTATCCTGATTTGTTTGCATGTTTGGTGATATTTTGATGTCAAAATTCCTATAAGAGGGGAAGGATGTTACAACCCCAATTTTTGGGTGCATATGGTTGGAAATGCAATTTCCCCAATAAATGTATGATTATGGGAATTGTATGATTTATGTGTATTGAATGGATTTGCTTTGCAATATTTCCTTTGTGCATGTGATTTCATGGATCATAATATGTTAATGAGTCCAATATGATTAAAAAGAAAAAAAGAAGAAATCAAATAATGCATTATTAAGAAGGAAATTTGAGATAATGATGAAAATATGAGAAATATGTGGAAATATGGTTAATGGAATAATCTTGGGTGAGATTTCGAGTCCACATGGTTTCTAATGGTAAAAGGAATCCAAATAAAGAGAATAAAAGAATAAGAGAGAGAAAATATCCATAAAATATGTCTTAATAAGTAATAACTTGCATATGAAGAAAAGTCTCTCATACTTTTGAGTTTGAGTCCCAAACTTGGCACACAAGTAGTTTAAGTCCTTATGGGCTTTCTATAAAATTTGGGATTAAAAGGATAAACGGTTAGAGAGATATGAATTTTGTAAGAATCCCTAAAGTAGAGGGATTTCCATTAAATGTAACAATTTTAGTAAATAAGAAAAAGCTGTTTTTGTCACATGAATAACCTGAGCCGTTGGATCCTAGATCTATTAGAGCCCAGTCAACGTCCAGTTCCAGGTGGACTGGGAGACTGCAAGGATCGGTTCCTTCGATTTTCTCATACTCTGGTTTGCGAGAGATTTGGGAAACTCTCCCATTGAGATCGGAAGAGGATTGCGGATCAAACAATCCAAGATTTGATAGGATTTCGGGAAACCTAGAAGTTTTGCCCAAAACCACTCGGAACAACAACCTTATGCAATCCAAGCTCTCTATATACATGCCCTATGTTTGCTTGGAAAGGCTACCACAGGGTGCGCGAGGTGCCACAGGGCCTTTGGTCCCTTGCCCAGACCTTAATTCGACGCCGAAGGGACGAATTTCCCTTCTGTTCCATCTTCTACGTCGAGGGAACTCCCCACCTGCCGCTTGATTCAAGCCTCCCTGAGACAAACTGACCACACGATTGAGTTCAATGAGGAAAACCAAAGGGGATCACACTGAATCTTGCCTCCCAATGATCCAGAAGCTCGGAGTCAACCTCAGAGTTGACCCAGCCAAGCAAGCTGTTGCTCACGGGGCAGACAGAGCGAGCTTGAAGATGAATTAGAGGAAATTACCTCTTTACCCCCAGGCATGTGTGGCCTCAAGGCATGGGCACAGGAGCAAAATCAAACAACTGGCCTAGCTTGGTGCCCTTCCCGCGTGGAGCGTGCTACTGACGTGGCACGCCGTCATTGGCCCAAAGGTAGTTTTCTTGCAAAAAATCTATCTAATTATTGGTAACTCAGATTGTAACAAGTTATATATGAAAATTTATCAGGAGAATGCAAGGAATACAATACAAATATTATCAAGGCCTAAATATGCTTTTATCTCGAAAAGTAGGTAAAGATGCTACCTTTAATTATTTTATTAATGGAAAACCCTAATTTTTGATGATTATTGAATTTAATGATGTTCATTGGATAATATAAGCCAATATTAATCTGTTGTTAATAAAAGGAAGAATTAGATCTAAAAGGATGATCTTTGTGCATAATTGGCTTAATTTAGGGTTCCATGTACATGAATATGCATTGATGGGCCTAGAAACCCTAATTTTGATAATTATGACTTTTAATGGTTTTAGTTGTGTAAATCCATGAATAAAACTAAGATATGATGATCCTAAGTCAATTTGAGTATAAAAGATCCTTAATGTGGATAGTTTGAGAAATTAGGATTTTTATGAGTAGAAAAGCTATTTTAGGGTTTGTTGACCTAAAAAGGATAAAGTTTGAGAAATTAATCTAAGAAGCCACAATGAATCCTAATGAGACTTAAAAACCTTGGAAAGGTGTCCCAAGTCAATAAGGAGTTGTTTGGGATATGTTGTGACAACTAGACATTATACATGTTTTCAGGATCAATGTTTGCTTGATTGATTGATTGGCTTGCTTGATTGGACATCTAGTTTGATTTGGATATATTGCTTCTTTGAGATCTCCAAAATAGGTATGTGGTTAAGCTTATGGTTAAATCACTTTAGTTTTATGGTGATTCCCGAGGTTTATCAGTTGCTTGGAAATAATTGTGTGATTGACTTTTATTTCAAGCAACTATAAAGTGACTATGACTATCACCATAATTATACATGCATGACTAGATTAGATCCTGGTCCTCCTCTATAGCTTTGATGACGATGAGATAGATGACCTAGTACATGGTCTACTTACGAGGTAGGATCATCAGGTTATCATGAGTCAATGTGTTGGTCTACCCTTGGGTAGGACCATACGACTCCACGACCCTATGTATTGATCTACCTATAAGGTAGGATCATGGGGGTTAGTTGAGATCTACCATATAAGAGGTAGTATCCATGTCCACTGTAAGGACAACACAAAGGCTAGGGTATGTAAGGATTGAGTAGTTATGTTTAAAATGTAAAGTTTGTTTTGTTAAATTATAATTTCTTGTAATATGTTGTTACAATTAAATGCAAGATTTTGGTTCCCCCACGTACTGATATAATTCATTATATTGACCGCCGTTTTGTTTGTCAGCGCTTTAGGTACTATCTAAAATTAGACAAACAATAAAGTGGAACCTGTGAAGAATAAAATTAATCTATTAAAGGAGGATCTAGTTAGTTAGAACTCTATAGTGGGTAGAAGTTCCAAATTCCTATTTTTGAAATGTACGTGAAAAGAAATTTTTTACCCTGTTTCAAACTTTGTTGTGGTAGAATTTATTAATTATTTTTGATTATCTGCAAAACCATTGATCCTATTTTGGGTTAGCGGGTCTGACTTCTTGGTCTTCCTTAATTGGCTGTTACCGAGAAGCAGGGTCGTTACATTTGGTATCAGAGCATGGTTTTCCATTTAATCTCCAATAATTAGTAAATTTTACAAAACTCTTTAGA
Source organism: Alisma plantago-aquatica (assembly GCA_963693085.1). Lineage (NCBI taxonomy): Eukaryota > Viridiplantae > Streptophyta > Magnoliopsida > Alismatales > Alismataceae > Alisma > Alisma plantago-aquatica. The sequence goes on along the minus strand of OY856409.1, from coordinate 892,868,151 downwards.
GCCCAAGGGAGTTATTAGAGGATTTTCCAATGATGGAGGTGTCTAGAAAAGGATCACAATCCGGGGGTTGGAAAGATTTTCCTCCGCCCTGCTAGTCAGTCTACGAGGACTCCCAAATGTTGTGTGACTGCCTGGCCAAAATTAGAGGATTTGAATCGAAATAAGATACCTCTAGGATTCTCTCATATGTCTTCTTCCCTTCTCAACCCTAATTCATATAGGATTCTAAGTGCTTAAGGTTTTTATCTCTCCACCTCCCTCCAATGTTTGAGATAAGTGTAATAAGTATTAAGGAATCCTCCACCAAATAATGAAAAGCATGTAAACAAGATGTCATGGACATAAAGTTTTAATAGTTTAAGCGTAAACTAAAGATTAGTACATGCTTAGGTTGCATGGCGTGTGCTGTCATGCCCTATGGAGAGCCCTGAGGTTTGACTGTCATGTAGGAGGATGAGGAGAGAGTTTGCCTTGGAGGAAGAAGCCTCTAGGAAGAGGAAGGGACTTGATGCATCCCTTGAGGACGATGCTAATCCTAACCCTAAGTGGTAGTTAGTGAAAGAGAAGACACGATGAGTTGGATACCTTAGTTGTCCGTGCATGTGAGTACGTGGGTTGGACATGCATGCTTTACGTAATGGTTTGAGTACTCGTGAGAATCACGACCTAGGTGTGGGTGTTTGACCTAGTGCCTTTTGGCTGACTCGACCTTGTGTGGGTTGTACCTGTTAGGGTGAGGGATAGCTCCCTCATTGAGAAGGTTAGTGGTGACCATAAAGGAACCCTAATAGATATATATGAGTAGGAAATAGGTACATACCTACACATAACTAAGTAACAACAAGGCCGGTAGTAGGTTTTAGACCTAAGCCAGAAGGGTTATGCCTGATAGTGTATGTGCTAGACATGTAGAGCTTCGAATGATCTTGGCCAAACATAAGTTTTGATAAGTACGTTGCACCCAAGTGGGGATATATGTATATCCTTAGGAGCTTGACCCATCCTCTGAGAGAGAACCTCCAGTGGTAGGACCAGTTGTAGGGTTAGCTCTAGAGAGAGAGAGTAGGACCCGATGAAAAAGATTGGAGACCTTGACTCTGAGACATGAGGAATCATGAGAAGTTGGGTATAATATGGCCTAGAATAGATGGTCCTGAGTTGGTAGCTGTGGTTTCCTCATGTATGATCCTTGGAGGCTTGCTGTACCTTGGATCCCTTTAGAGGAACCAAACCCTAGAAAAGAGGAAGAGACTTCTTGAACTGATGTTTTAAGTACCTACCTTTTATGTGTAGGAAGGAGAGTTCCATAAGACCCTAATGAGGCATGGTATGAGAACAAGTTGTGAGGTTTCACACCCAGTTGGTTGTCCTTGTGTAGGGATCTAAGGGTTGTTTATATAGAAGAGTGTTAGGAAATATATGCCCTATCTGGTATAGGTTCTGTTCATGGTTGAATAGCTGAGCATGCAGTTAGCTAGCTGATGCATAAGAGGTGAACCAGGGGTTCCTAGACCCAAATAAGGGAAGTAGTAGTATGTGGTGCACATGATGCTCACAAGGATGTTTGAGTTCATGGTATTTGAGTATGGCACCCCCTCATGTTTTAGTGTAAAATAAAACCCACCACATATGAGATATATGTTTGATGAACACCTCACACAAGTTGGTGACATAGGTATATGTGATATTGTTCCAACCTTGAGGAATGATGAATATGTATGACATACTAAGGCACTTAGCATGGTTGTCTTCTTGCTAGATACATGCATAAGTATCATGTTAGGATCTAAGAATGTACATGATGATGTAAACCTTGGAGGTAAGAACATTTTGTGACCTTTGTTACTATCAAGAGATAGTTTTCTCCCATTTTGGGAAGAGACCCTTCTGTAGGGTGAGTACTCGCTTTTGGTTTAGGTTCGAGGTAACCTAAAGAGGTCTGTATAGGAGCTTGATGAGTTAAGTGGAGAGAATAGGGTATGAGCACGAATCTTTATACCCTAGTGTGACCATCTCTAAGGGTAGAAGGATAAGTTTGACCATGAGTGCCCATAGAGATGATGGAGTTTTGGGTAAGGATTAAAGTTTGTGATGTACCATGATAGAATCCTAAGTCGATATTCAGGTTAGGTAGGGATAAGACTGATGGGAGTAGGAGTTGTCTGTTCCCTGGATGCACAAGACCATAGGGTCGGGAGGTAACAACTACCTTTGCCCGAGGCCCATGGGTTATGAGGTTGGCCACCTTCATGAGTTCATGGGGCTGAAGGGGTAAAAGTGAGAGGCACTCCCTAGATGCATAAGGGTCATATTACCCCAAAAGTGCTGACACCCTAGAGACCTTGAGGTAATAACTACGAATTGTACATAAAAGAGAGATGTTTAAGACCCGAAAGTGTTTGGGAACAACCTTTCCATAGATGTGAAAATAGTTTTGAGATATTCATGGTGTGGAAGACATGTGAAGTATGTTTCAACTTAGATTGGAAAGAGTGATGGCGATGTGTGATGCACCATCTATGCTCTTGGAACGGGATGAACTCTATATTTGGACTGCATGCAAATGCTTATTTCCTCTCGTTATAGGTGTGAGCGATGGGGCAAAGCGTATGCCATATATTAAGGATAAAAGTGATATGAGTTGAAACCTTTCTATGATGTTTGAGGATGGAAGAAGTACCACATCTTTGATAGTAAATGGGATAGATGGTTTGAAACCATGAAGAGAATAGAGGTAATATGTAGACGTAACTCTCTGAAAGTAGTTTGAAATCTATAAGCCATAAGTTTGGGTTTGATAACTGAGATGATGAGTTTGAAGTTTTCTTGACTCAGTTGACGTAACTCTAAGATAAGGATGTTGAGCGGAGTATATAGATGTTTATGTCTTCACCTATAAGGTATCTTAGGTGGTAACGAGATGTTCTCAGTTGAATACAACTCAGGTATACCACTTTCTTGTTTAGCCAATAGAGAGACTAGAAGAGGTTGCTAGGTGAACCCTAAGTTTGTTAGAAGATGAGACGTGTATGGCTAACACCCAGATACAACCAGACCCGTTGGTCAAGTTGGTGGATACTCAGTTTGCCAGCCCAGATCTTGATGAGATGGAAGGATGGTTGTAAGAACCTCAGATACACCTCTCAAGAAAAGAAGGTGGTGAAACCCACTAATAGAGTGTTTTAGGGTTTTCTAAGGAGTCGACCTTGAGGAATCATGTCCTGCAAGAAGCTCATGATGTTAAGTACATCATACATCATGGCACTACCGAGATGGTTAAGTTTTATAATGGCACCAGGAAGAAGGATATAGATGTGCATACCAGAGGGTAAAGGTCGAACACCAGTAACCAGTGAGTTGCTTTAGATTTGAAGAGTCCCCAAGAGGGATTGGGAGCAGAGCACCATGGACGTTGTGGTGGGTCTCCCCTGGACCGAGAGAAGTCATGATGCAATATGGGTTATGGTAGACCGCCTTACCAAGTTGACCTAATCCCTTGCCTAAGAGAGAGGTCACTATCAATGTGATAGATATGGTTGAACTATATATATGAGAGAGAGAGATAGTTCAACTACACCCTAATCCGAGTTCACAGGTTCTTGAAGAACTCAATGCTAGAGTGAAGTTGAGTACAAAATATCACCCTTGACTGATGGATAGGAAAAAGAGTATGATCCATACTTTAGAGGATCTGATGAGAGCATGTGTGCTCGTTCAGGGTGATATATGGGAGTAGTTCTTGCCCCTATAAGAGTTTGCTTGAGATGATAGCCACCATAGCCAGTATTGGGATGTAAGAAGCTCTATAAGGGAGGTTGTGTCGGTCACTGCTTCACTTGGATGATGTCGGTGAGAGGACCTTGTGAAGGTTAGAGGGACCACAGTGTATGCAGATGAAGTCGCTTTGATCGTGTAATGACTGAGAAAGCCCAGGGGCGACAAGAGTTGTGAGCTGATGCGAAGCAGATGGACATGCAATTCACTGTGGGAGTATATGTGTTATGAAAACCCAACCCCTCTGAGCTATATCCATGAAAGATGAGTCCCCGATACATGGGTCCATTTGAGATGGATTGGTGGAGTTGTGTATGTATACCTTACCCCTTAGGATAATATGAGGTACGATGCGTTCCATGTGTCTGATCTAGACCACTATGTGATGTACCCAAGCCATGTACTGAGCATTGAACCTAGAGGCCGACATATCCTGAGATATAATAAAGGTTCTTTGGAAGCACCATGGAGAGGATGAAGCCACATGAGAGCCAATGATGGGCATGGAAAAGTCTTATCCTGATTTGTTTGTATGTTTGATGGATTTTTGAGGGAAAAATTCCTATAAGAGGGGAAGGATATGACAACCCCAATTTTTTGGGTTCATATGGTTGGAAATGCAATTTCCCCAATAAATGTATGATTATGGGAATTGTGTGATTTATGTGTATTGAATGGATTTTCTTTGAAATATTTCCTTTTTGCATGTGATTTCATGGATCATAATATGTTAATGAGTCCAATATGATTAAAAAGAAAAAAAGAAGAAATCAAATAATGCATTATTAAGAAGGAAATTTGAGATAATGATGAAAATATGAGAAATATGTGGAAATATGGTTAATGGAATCATCTTGGATGAGATTTTGAGTCCACATGGGTTTTAATGGTAAGAGGAATACAAATAAAGAGAATAAAAGAATAATAGAGAGAAAATATGCATAAAATATGCCTTAATAAGTAATAACTTGCATATGAAGAAAAGTCTCTCATACTTCCGAGTTTGATTTCTAAACTTGGCACATAAGTAATTTAAGTCCTTATGGACTTTCCTCTAAAATTTGGGGTTAAAAGAATAAACAGTTTGAGAGATATGAATTTTGTAAGAATACTTAAAGTAGAGGGATTTTCATTAAATGTCACGATTTTAGTCAATAAGAAAAATATGTTTTTAGTCACGCGAATAACCTGAGCCATTGCATCCTAGATTCAACAGAGCCTAGTCAACGTCCAATTCTAGGTGGACTGGGAGACTGGAAGGATCTGTTCCTTCAATTTTCTCATACTCTGGTTCATGAGAGATTTTAGAAACTCTCCCATTGAGATCGGGAGAGGATTGATTGCAGATCCAACAATCCAAGGTTTGATAGGATTTCAAGAAACCTAGAAGTTATGCCCAAACCTGCTCAGAACAACAACCTTCCACAATCCAAACTATATATATATATGTGTGTCTATATATATATATATATATATATATATATATATATATATATATATATATATATATATATATATATGCCCTATGTTTGCTTGGAAAGGCTACCGCAGGGTGCACGAGGTGCCGCAGGGCCTTTGGTCGCTTGCCCATGCCTTAATTCGACGTTGAAGGGACAAATTTCCCTTCTGTTCCATCTTCTCCGCTGAGGGAACTCCCCACCTTCCGCTTGATTCAAACCTCGCCAATACAAACTAACCAAACGACCGAGTTCAGCGAGGAAAACTGGAGGGGATCATGCTGAAGCTTGCCGCCCAATGATCCAAAAACTTGGAGTCAACCTCAGAGTTGACCTAGCCAAGCGAGCTGTTGCTCGCGGGGCAGAGGGAGCGAGCTTGAAGATGAATTAGAGGAAATTACCTCCTTACCCTCAGGTGTGTGTGGCCTCAAGGCATGGGCATAGGGGCAAAATTGAACAATCGGCCTGGCTCGGTTCCCTTCCCGTGTGGAGCGCGCTACTAACGTGGCGCACCATCATTGGCCCAAAGGTAATTTTCTTGCAAAAAACCTAACTAATTATTGGTAACTCAGATTGCAACAAGTTATATATGAAAATTTATCATGAGAATGCAAGGAATACAATAAAAATATTATTAAGGCCTAAATATGCTTGTAACTCAAAAAGTATGTAAAGATGCTACCTTTAATGATTTTATTAATGGAAATTGAATTTAATGACGTTCATTGGATAATATAAGACAATATTAATTTATTGTTAATAAAAGCAAGAACTAGATATAAAAGGATGATATTTATGCATAATTGACTTAATTTAAGGCTCCATGTACATGAATATTCATTAATGGGCCTAGAAACCCTAATTTTGATAATTATGACTTTTAATGGTTTTAATTGTGTAAATCCATGAATAAAATTGAGATATGATGATCCTAAGTCAATTTGTGTATAAAAGATCCTTAATGTGGATAGTTTGAGCTATTAGGGTTTTTTATGAGTAGAAAAGCTATTTTAGGGTTTGTTGACCTAAAAAGGATAAAGTTTGAGAAATTGATCTAAGAAGCCACAATGAATCCTAATGAGACCTAAAAACCTTGGAAAGGTGTCCAAGTCAATAAGGAGTTGTTTGGGATATGTTTGTGACAATTAGACATTATACATGTTTTCAGGATCAATGTTTGCTTGATTGATTGATTGGCTTGCTTGATTGGACATCTAGTTGGATTTGGATATATTGCTTCTTTGAGATCTCCAAAATAGGTATGTGGTTACACTTATGGTTATATCACTTTAGTTTCTCTATGATTCCCGAGGTTTTATCGATTGCTTGGAAATAATTGCATGTTTGACTTTTATTTCATGAAACTATAAAATGACTATGACTATCACCATAATTATACATGAATGACTAGCTCAGATCCTGGTCCTTCTCTATAGCTTTGATGATGATGAGATAGATGACCTAGTACATGGTGTACCCGCAAGGTAGGATCATCAGGCTATCATGAGTCGATGTGTTGGTCTACCCTTGGGTAGGACCATACGACTCCATGACCCTATGTATTGATCTACCTATAAGGTAGGATCATGGGGGTTAGTTGAGATCTACCATATGAGAGGTAGTATCCATATCCACTGCAGGGACAACACAGAGGCTAGGGTATGTAAGAATTGAGTATTTATGTTTAAAATGTAAAGTTTATTTTGTTAAATTATAATTTCTTATAATATGTTGTTACAATTAAATGCAAGATTTTGGTTCCCCCACATACCGGTATAATTCATTATACTGACTACCATTTTTTTGTCGACGCCTTAGGTACTATTTGAAATTGGACAAACAGTAAAGTGGAACCCTTGATGAATAAAGTTAATGTATTAAAGGAGGATCTATTTAGTTAGACCTCTATAGTGGGTAGAAGTTCCAGTTTCCTATTTTTGAAAGGTATGTGAAAATAATTTTTTATCCTATTTCAATATTTGTTGTGGTAGAATTTATTAATTATTTTTATTATCTACAAAACCATTGATCTTGTTTTGGAATGACAAGTCTGACTTCTTGATCTTCCTTAATTGGGGGTTATCGGGAAGCGGGGTCGTTACACTTAGTGTACACCCCAAGTGCTGCTGGAAACATATAGGAGCCCATGGAGGCTGTTGAAGGCTCTAAGAAGGTCGATGTACATGGATGGGGGGTTGTGTGTGGATGCATGTCAAATATAAAGCAACTCCATGATCTTTCCAAGCTTCCCAATCTAGTTTTTTGCATCAAGAATGTAAGATCATCTATCTAATATCTCCTTCTTTATTAGTTCACACCTTTTTACTCCTTGATCAACATAAGGAGTGGGACCCGAGAGGGATCCACTTGTCACTAATTTGAGGAACAAAGTCATCTAATCCAAACACGCTAACAAGTATGCTAAAATAGGTGTATTTTTTATTTCTCAAATGAATGGTATACAAGAATAGAAACATAATAAATGTCATGAGTATATTCAATTTTACAAGATTACATACTAATATCCCACTTGGAGTTTACATAAAAAAAGCAACTTCTTCACTAGGAAGAGGGATGTCCAACCCACTTTAAGCCTATCTCCCAAGAGTTAGCTCCACTAAGTTATGAAAACAATACAATTGGGCACGACAAGCATAACCAACATATTATGAAGACCACAAGACGTATGTCAATATGATTGATACAAAATTCCAATCAAAACATGAAAGAGATATTTCAATAATTTAATGCCTCATAGAATTTCAAAAGAGAGAATCAAATGGAAAATTTCTCAATACGACTCATAGGAGAATGCAACATAACTTAGATCAAGTCTATCAAGTATTCGAGCTAAACCCTAGATGCATACTAGGGTTCCAAGCAACATATTAAACACATATATTATATTTAAGTTTATTTCTTATTAAAATCACAAAGAATAAAAATCACATTTATGTTATTATTGATTGAGTCACCAAAAGTACTCCATTTAGATTATACTTTATTGATTCCATATATATTTTACTTTATTTTTTACTTATATATTTTTCATTACAAATTTTAGAAAATTTTTCCAATTAGAAAAATCCTTAAGAACCACATAATTATTATTTTAGGATTAGGATGAAGAACAATCCCACAATTGAAAAATATATTTTATTCTTAGTATCTAACACACATATTGGTTATTATGAATTATCTAAAATATTAACGTTAACTTATTTATCAATAAAATTGCATTGGTTAATTAATTATCTGCCCTTGCTTATGATTTACAATCATATCACGTGATAGGGGAATATCAATACATTAGTCTTGAACAAAGTCTACCCCATCAAATGAGGACGAACATGTGCAAAGACATAAAAGCCATTAATTGTGTGATATAATTAAAATCAAACTGGGGGCGTAATTATAAGTCATCTGGTGGTCATATTTCCCCCATAGATAACAACCTGACCAAGGTACATGGAGCGTGTAGTTTAGACTCTCCAACCACAACCTCAACATGGGAATAAACATGACCAACCATCATTGCAGCCAAAGACCCTTGTCTCTAGTCAAGAGGTGCCCTAGGATCGAGAGTTTAATACTTCTCCATTAATGTCAACGAAGCAACAAATGAAAAATGAGAAAATGATCAACATGACAAAAATCGAGACTCAAGACATATTGGAGTGGTTCAAATGGAGCGAAAATGAGCAAAAACATAACAAAAAAGTCATAGTTAGTGAGGACGACAATGGATTGTAGAAATGGTAAGAAACTGCTGAAAATAGGGGAAAGAACATATATACCTAGATCTATGGAAACAAGGCTACTAAAATATTATTGTGGAGTTCAAGAGGAGTTCATGTCTATCTTTCGACCCCTTAATAACTCCCAAGTTACCAATCAGCCACAACAAATGAAGAGAACCTAGGTGATTTGCAGATGATTGGCGTGATGAGTGCAAAAGCGATATAGGATGGGGATTTGACCCACGGGAGCATTGTGAAAGTTTTTGGGTGATTGATGTGATCTATATGGCCTAGAAAGGTGATAAGAATAAGCCGAAGAAGGAAGTAGAGGAAGAACAGGGGAAAGGAGCAATTCATAATAGATATGAAGGTGGAAGCCACACACCCTAGTATATACATGGTCATTTCGTGAGAAACATGTTAAAGATAGTAGGGGCGAATGAATCTTGACAAAATTTTGAGATATAAGAGAGATATTTGAGAGAGAAAATTGAGAAGGAAACTAGTTTTATGTTTGTTATGAAAGAAATGAAATCAAGGTAGAAGAGAAGAGGGTAAACGATTGATTAGAATTGGACGACTATATATAGAGCTTCGTATGGAAAAGAGTAGGTCTACTAAAATAGTAGCGTGAGTCCATTTAAAACAAATAAACACATTACAATTTCATTATTAAGATTTGTCTTCTTTAATCAAATTGGGATAGTTATCATTACCCATTTAAGATGAAACTTGGTCTCTTAGCTAAATAGCACAGAAGAAATCCATTTTGAAGATTAGATTCCACTTATAAACTTATATTTATGATAACTAATACAATTAGGGTTTAGGCTCATTATCTTTGTATTTATTATAATATTACATCATTATCATAAACATTCATTTATTAGATTGTTATTGACTTCACATTGCTATCAACAAGGTTGTCTTTATTATTATGCACATATTAGTTTATTTTATTAAGTCCATTAATATCAACATTAAATCATATAATGGCACATTATTCCTATCCACTTACATGAAAGCTTTGATCATTATTCCATTCTACATATTAAGGACATTATACCACTCATTAGTCATATTTTAGCCATTATGCATGCATTAGTGAACAAAGAAGCATATGTTCCTTAATTTAAGGAATTTCTTGCTTTTTTTTGGTGAACCGAGCTCTTCCATTGCTATTTATAGATTTTTTTGTAAACTATACAAGTATATATACACTCTACCTGCAAAGAGCAATAGAGTGTGGTCAAGGAAGGCAGAAGAAAAAAGAAAACTATACGGCAAAACACCTCCAACAGAGGGACATCAGGGTCAAAAAAGCACAGACATCCTTCAGCAAATCACTCCAGAATATGATGAATATCATCCAAGATACTCAACCAAAGACTGTGGGCACTTCTCTCATGATTTCTATGAACTCTATCTTTCCTTTCCTTCCATAACCAATGAAAAATGCAAATGCAAATCACCACATACTTCCTGCCATGAAGAGAACATAGATTGTCCAAAGCTTCAGGAATATGAAAGGAAAAAATAGAACAGGCGAAGCTCCAAACAACCCTAGTGAATTGGCAAGTGAAGAAAACATGGAAAACCTCTTCTTCAGCAGACTTGCATAAAGGGCTTCTTGAAGCCAAGCAAATGCCCAAATTTTTGATGTAAACAGAAGTAAGAAACCTGACGTGGCTTATATTATCACACTAACAAACTCACTTAGGGTTGAAATCCCTAATTTTTTAACCAAAACAACGTGCAATAATACCACCCGCAAGTGGACGGGTCTTATCGCAGTATAGTTGAGGATCGAATCCCAAGGGACAACATTTTTAAGAATCTTTCTCTAGTCAAATCTAGTTGAATCAAGACTAATATTTAGAACAAGGTTGGTTGATTGGAGTTTAATTAAACTAAATGCGAGGAAAGAAAAAGAGCAGGATTTAAGGTTGATTAAAAATTTATGATGGGGATCGCTGGGATGTCTCGGGTTTCACCACTACTACACATGCAATGACATCCAAACATCAAACATCCAGGAAAGATATAACCATTCAAATAGAGCTTCTGCAGAACCCCCCGTACGGGCGTCAGGTTCGCGTAAGCATCACCTTAGGTATCAGATGTCTCGTCACCATCCAAATCACATACTTACGGCTCCGAAGATACATAAATCCAAATGAAGCTGTGGGCCCCCTATACCGGCGTCAGGAACACATAAGCGTTACCATGGGCTAGATGGCTCGTCACCACACAGATCATACACTTATGACCTCAAGGAATCCCATTCTATTTCTAGTTTGGGAGTCAACCACATTAATCGACATTCAAAACCTACGCATTGAAGTTCTCACAACATAGGAAACGAACAAGATATATGCAAGCAGGTGATCAATCTACAAGCACACACCGACGATTAGCAACAAAATGAAAGATTATATACATGCCATGGAATGTTTAACAATAAGATATGAAAGCATGGGAAGCGGGGCTAGTCCCCGCACCCCAGCGAAAGTAAACTACTCACTCATGGTGAGAGAAACAAGCACCATGAGCATGGTGAAGAAGATGATCGTAGCTCTGTGGAGGAACGGTCTTCTACACAAGGTCGAGGCGCATCTAGACAAGGAGTGAAGAACACCACGGCAGATGAGGTAGATCTTCTCTCTCCACCTTCTCTTTCTTCTCGTAGTCCTTGCTTGCAGCAGGAGGAGCAGCTCGTGGACGAGATGGCGGCGTAGAAATGGCGTAGACACAGCAGATCTAGACCCAAATCGAGATCTAGATCCAAATCTGAATGAGGTGGCTTGCAAATTTGAGTCTTCACTCCAGACCCGGGTGAACAGGCCGCAAAACCACCACGGGGGCAGGTTCTTGGCTATGGAGATCGTCTCCTTAGGCCCAAGACAGACCTGCAGCCTAATATCGTCTGGAGATGATTCCCCATGGTAGGGGGGTACCCTTCTATTTATAGGCCTGTTGGGTGTTGTGTACTGAGGTAAACGGGTCAGACCTACCTTCCTTGCCTCGATCGAGGTCTTTGTAGGTGGTCGCAGTTAAAGGATAAGAAACGGTGATCACGGCTTCTTGATTGTGGTCTATCTTTTGCCTTGGCCGCGGTTGATGAAGGTGGTCATGAAGGTTGTAGCTGTCGACTGTTGATGATCGGAGAGGGTAGTAGAAGATCACATGCCAGCGGGAAAGGGAGGTCATGATAACAACCGCGGTCGTGGCAAAGATTGTGGGCGTGGTTGTTGGTAACAAGGCAGGAGTCACGATCTCAGGAAGAAGAGAATCGCGGGCGCGGTAGTTATCGCAGACACGTATCTGTGGTTTTGGAGGATGGTGAGCAAGTTGCGATCTTCTATTGGATGAGCGAGTGGAGAAGTAGTGTTGGCGTCGCTGCTAATCGCGGTGAAGCAATGGTCGCGGATGTGCAGCGGCGTTGGTGAAGGTGTAGCAGAAGATCGCGGTCGTGGGGTTTGTGGAGATCGCGGGCGACTGGTCGCGGGTAGGGGGACAGAAGAGGTCACGATCATGGAAGATTGCGGTCGCGATCAAAAGGGAGGCATGTCACGGGTATTGCCGTACATAGGTGTCCGCGGGTTCTGAGGAGGTCGCGGTACATTAGAGGATTTCCGTGGTTACGGCATGTGGATGCAGCAAGGGTCGGGGTGTTAGGCATAAGATCGCGGTCGCGAGGAAACTTGGTCGCGATATGTGGAATCACGATCGTGGCTAATGGAGTCACGGTCGTGACCTGGGCTTTTATTTCCCGCGGTCTACGTGGGGCAGAGACTAAGACATGGTAGGTGGGAGTGGGAGCCGCAGGCGCTGGTATAAGGGAAGATGAGGGCTGGGTGGAAGTCTATATAGGAGCGTGGGGCCCACAACTACCAAACCAAAGTACGGAGAGAAGGCTGAACCCGAGAGAAGGAGTGGAGGCGGATCCGTGGACCTGCCTTGACCAAGCCTAATCCAAGGCCCAAAAGGATTTGTTGGTCATGGAAGTTGCGCTCACAAGCTCCAAATTGACCTGTCAAAAATAATATAAAAATACAATTAAATTTGTGATCAAATTGATCAAACCAAGATAAGTCGCATATAAGAAGATATGGCCAATAAAAGCTCAATAAAGCAGTTAAGCCAAGTAAATGCACATATTAGAAGATAAAGCCAATAAAAGCACGAATGTAACCAAAACTGGGCTAAACGAGATGATTAAACTACGATGAATATGCATTCATCAAAATACCCCAAGATTAAACATTGCTCGTCCTCGAGTAACACAAAATCTAAAACACCCGCCGGATTAATACTTTCAACTCGTGCGATTGCTTCATCTTCACATCATGATTATTTCTTTTCTGCACGATATGACTAAGTGTCTCAACATCCTGAGATCACAGAACACATTTTACCATATCTTCTTTCCCAAGTTCGCTTCCCAAAATCACTTCCTCTCTACTTTTTCCAAAATCAAGCATGTCAGAGAGTTTCGTAAGAGTCCAGAGATACCCGCAGAACAACAAGTGTGCGCTTGATCTGACACTGGTGTTTTTAGGATGTTGGTGAGCGTAGGCATTCATTGTGCCAGTAGGTGGAAAAGGGAGTGAAGGGTGGTATGGAAGGAAGAAATAAATCTCTCCTCTATTCGACTCAAGATTTTTATTATATGATTTGCAATTTCATCAATTGCATTTTTTGTGTGCGAATCTCTCCTCTTTTCGACTCGAGATTGCATTTCTTTTTGTGTGCGCTTTGGCATATTTTCTTGGTGATACGCCCCTATTTCATAGCGAGGGGTATGGAAGAAGCGTAAAGAGAGAGAGAGAGAGAGAGTGTGCCACCCCAAACTTAGGGTTTGGCACTATATTGGCTATTTTTTTTTGATGAACGGAGGGGTAAGAAGATGATAGAAGAAGTGTAGAAGAGAGTTCAGATCAGAATGCAACTTGATTTACAATTCAGTGCACCGGGTCATTCTCCTTATCATACTCTACTCAAATAATGACTAGATGAGGATCCAGTGGAGATTCCATGCTATTGTTCCACTAGTCAGATAGGAAGCACAACGTGTTTTTTCCCTCTCAGTTTGACAGATACTTGCCATATCTATTGATCATGATGTTGGGATTCATAAGCTTCACACGGTGATTTCTAATCATTGGCTAGTTTTAGAAATTTCCTCCCTTGAGGTTTTGCTTCGAGTAAGGAAGGTATAATGATTCAAAACTGCATGGAAAAATAGGATAGCCGGTTAGGTAAAGGCTTTGATTGAAACAAAAGCGTCAAAACTTCATCAAGTTTCTATACAAACAACTATGAAAACTTTTGAAAATTTTGATTTTTTTTGAAAGATTTGCTCAAAATTGCAACAAAGTTTCAACGATGAAATCTTAAGTCTGAAATGGATAGGAGAGGGTGGAAAGTAAAGTACGTACCACCCACCCTCCACCCCAAACTTAGAAATTTGCTCGTCCCGAGCAAACTCTAGATCTGAGATGGAGGGGTAAACTCGTGCCAGTTGGTCCACCAGATGTGGTTGCATTCATTTCGGCGATGCGTCCTCCATCTGAAATCTCAAAAATGGAAACTATCAGAACTTAAGACTGCATCTTGCGATGCATTGTCTACCAGGTGCAAAATTTTCTTAAAACAAAACTACAAGTAAAAGCTAAGTTAAAGATCAGGTTGCCTCCTGACAAGCGCCTTTGTTTTACGTCGATGGCTCGATGTGATTTCTTTAGCTCTCAGGTAGGTATGTCAGTTTGGATAGATTCATCAATTCATCAGTGCTAGTATCAGCTGTGGTGAAATATCTCTTCAAGCGTTGTCCATTTGCCACAAAATCACCTGACTTCTCACTCCATAAGGTAAATGCATCATGTGGATAGATGCTTTTGACAATGTATGGTCTCGACCATCGAGAATGGAGTTTTCCTGGGAATAGCTTCAGTCTTGAGTTGAACAGCAGAACTTGGTCTCCCACTTGAATGTCCTTCGTCTTTAGATGACCATCATGCCAAAGTTTCATGCGTTCCTTGTAGATTCGTGCATTCTCATAAGCTGTCATTCGAAGTTCATCCAACTCTTGAAGTTGTAGAATCCTGGCTTCGCCTGCTTTCTTCATGTCAAAATTCAACTGTTTGATTGCCCACCATGATTTATGTTCTAGTTCCACGGGAAGGTGACATGATTTTCCATAGATGAGTTTGAAGGGTGTTGTTCCAAGGGGAGTTTTGAACACAGTTCGGTAGGCCCATAAGGCGTCATTGATTTTTACTGACCAATCCTTTCGGTTGAGTCCTACTGTCTTTTCCATGATAGCCTTGAGTTGACAGTTCGAAACCTCTACCTGCCCACTTGTTTGTGGGTGGTAGGGGGAAGATACTTTGTGTGTTACACCATATCTTCTCAACAACGCTTCAAAGCTTCTTTCCAGAAAATGAGAACCTCCATCAGAGATCACACTACGTGGAACTCCAAAACGGGGAAAAATGATATCTTTGAATATTTTAATGATGGGTTTTGAATCGCTAGTAACCGTTGGTATTGCCTCTACCCATTTGGAGACATAATCAACCGTGACTAGGATGTAGGAAAATCCATGTGAGGATGGGAATGGACCCATGTAGTCCACTCCCCAAACATCAAAAATCTCAACTTCTTGCCATTGCTTAAGTGGCATCTCATCTCTTTTTGTAATGTTTCCCGTTCTCTGACACTTGTCACATGACAGAACAAAATTGTAAGCATCTCTAGATATGGTTGGCCAAAAGAAACCGCATTGCAAAATCTTCAAAGAAGTTTTCTTAGAACTCATATGGCCTCCGACTAGGCCTGAGAGGCATTGTTCTAAAATAAGTTGGGCTTCTTCCTCAGCGATACAACGTCTGTAGAGACCATCATCACAAATCTTGAAGAGGTACGGTTCATCCCAGTGATATTGCCTCACATCATGCATGAATTTCTTTAAAGCATTGCCAGTACACTCAGGGTGGATGACACCAGCGGCAAGGTAGTTCACATAGTATGAGTACCAAGGAGTAGCTTCTGAGACTTTTATAAGCTGGTCATCTGGAAGAGAGTTGTTAATTGGTATCTTCTCAGTTTCCAGAGTGTGGATACAACTTAAGTGGTCTGCTGCAACATTTTCTGTGCCTCTCTTATCTCTAATCTCAAGATCAAATTATTGCAATAGGAGAATCCATCTTATTAGCCTTGGTTTTGCATCTTTCTTTTTTAGAAGATAATGAATAGTAGCATGATTGGTGTAGACAATAACCTTTGAACCAATGAGGTAGGATCTAAACTTATCAAAGGCATATACAACTGCTAGAAGTTCCTTCTCGGTGGTTGCATAGTTCCTTTGAGCTTCGTCAAGGGTCTTCGTTGCATAATAGATGACATGATGTTTCTTCTCTATACATTGGCCCAGAATGGCACCCACATCGTAATCAAGGGCATCACACATAATTTCGAATGGGTGATCCCAATTCGAGGATCGAATGATGGGTGTTGTTGTAAGGGCATGCTTTAGATTGTTGAAACTCTTGATACATTCTTCATCAAAATAGAAGTCAGTGTCCTTCAGCAACAAGTTTGTCATGGGCTTGGTTATCTTGGAGAAATCCTTAATGAACCTTCTGTAGAAGCCTGCATGACCAAGGAATGCGCGGACTTCTCTTACATTGGTAGGGATAGATAGGTTGGATATCACTTCGATCTTATCCTTGTCCACTTCGATTCCACTATTACTTACTCTGTGGCCAAGGACAATACCTTCTTTTACCATAAAATGACATTTCTCCCAATTAAGCACTAGATGTGTTTCTTCGCATCATTTGAGGAAAAGGAAGAGGTGCCTTAGGCATGAATCATATGAATCTCCATATACGGAGAAATCATCTATAAAAACTTCCATAATAGTTTCGGTTAGCCCAGCAAATATGGCTGCCATGCAACGTTGGAAGGTTGTAGGAGCATTACAGAGTCTGAATGGCATCCTTCTGAAGGCATAGGTTCTGAAGGGGCAAGTAAAAGTAGTTTTCTCTTAGTCATATGGATGTATAGGAATTTGGTAGAATCCAGAGTAACCATCAAGATAGCAAAAATATTCTTGGTGAGCCAATCACTCTAAGACTTGATCTAGAAAAGGCATCGAGAAATGATCTTTACGTGTGGCCTTGTTTAACTTCCTGTAGTCGATGCACATCCTCCACCCAGTGACTGTTCAAGTGGGGATGAGTTCATTTTCTTCATTCCGTATCATAGTAGTGCCACCCTTCTTTGGAACGACATGTACAAGACTCACCCACGGTGAGTCAGATATCGGATAGATGATTCCGGAAGTGAGCAACTTGATAACTTCTTGGCGGACTACTTCCTTCATATTAGGATTCAACTTCCATTGATGCTCAATAGTCGGCTTGTGGTCTTCCACCATAGGGATTTTATGCATACAAAGCGCTTGACTGACCCCAGTGAGATCGCTCATCTTGTAGCTGATAACTTTCTTTCTTTCCTTTAATTCTTTCATGAGTTTATCTTCTTGTTCGGTCATTAGATCAAAATTTATAATAACTGGACAAACCTTGAGATCATCCAAAAACATGTACTTAAGTCCCTCAGACAGGGGCTTCATTTTGGGGGCTTCTGGCTTCTCACATGGCTCTTCAGTTACATTCACAACTTTGAGTTCCTCGATCCTAGCTTCAGGATCTTCCTCTACAGAGTCGAGGTGAAGGACACAATCCTTAACTTGTTCGTTGATGAAATTTTCAGCAGATGGGTTTGTTAGATCCACTTCTAAAGGACCGTCTTGTTCATATTCCTCTTATGTGAGGAGAGACATTTGCTCAATGCAATCAATCAAATAGACTTCTTCCTGCATGCTTGGTCTTCGCATGCTTTTAAAAACTTTTAACTCGAGGGTTTCTTTCCCTAGTCTGAGCAACAAGGTCCCTGCTTCAACGTCAATCAAAGCCCTTGTAGTGGTGAGGAACGGACGGCCAAAGATGAGAGGGTATCTAGCGTCTTCCTTTATGTCCATGATGACAAAGTCACATGGGACATAAGAGTCTTTTCCAACCTTGACAGGGACATCTTCAATGATTCCTAAGGGAAGAGTCATAGAGTTATCTGCAAGTTGTATGGTCATTCCAGTTGGGAGTAATTCTGCAAACCCTAGCCTCTTGCAAAGGCTAAGTGGCATGATAGAGATGCTAGCACCGAGATCGGCTAATCTCTTCTTACATGAAGAGTCATCGATATGGCATGAAATCCCAAAGGATCCCAGATCTTTCTATTTCTAGGACATCTTGCTCTGGATAATATCGGAAGTGGTTGTTTCTAGCTTAACAGTCTCATATTCTTCAGTTATGTACTTCCTTGTGAGGAGAGACTTTAAGTACTTAGTCCAGGCTGGTATCTCAGCCAACACATATAGAAAGGGTATATTTACATGGAACTTCTTCATAGCTTCTTTGAACTTGTTGAATCGAGTATCGAGCTTTGCCTGCTTCAAACATGCTGGGAAGGGAGGACGGGGCTTGTATACTGGCACATCCGACTCAGGTGTGTCTTCTGTCTCTACAGCCAATGGTTCCTCCAATCTTGCTTTGTCTGTCTTATCTGCGGCTAGTTGTTCCTTCGGTTGAGACTCAGGTATTGTAGAGTCTTGGACATTCACAAGGTCATCATCGTTTGTTGCCACTATTGGTATCTTATAAGGGGGTCAGAATAGTCTTTTCCAGACCTGGTGGTGACAACCTTCAATTGATCAGGATGTTTAGGATTGTTTTTGGGTTGTCCAGCAAAGACTCCAACAGGTGGCTTCATGCTAGCCGCAAGTTGAGCTAGTTGAGATTCAATAGCCTTCTGATGGGCTTGCTGGTTAGCTATCATAGTCTGCTGCGACTGCATCATCTTCTCAATAGCTGACAATTTGTCATCAGGAGGGATGGGATTGGCTTGTTGCCCTTGTTGTTGCTGTTGATAGGGGACTTGGTTGGGGTTCTGAAACTGAGGATTGTTCTCATAATTGTTGTAGTTTCTATTCTGGTAGTTACTTCTAAAGTTCCCTTGATTCCCGAAATTTGGTTGTTGGTTATACTGGAATCTCAGTGGGCCTCGTTGTTGAGTATTTGAACCAAGTTGTCGTGAGTTTTCTGCTCCAGAAGGATTTACATATTGAAAACCTGGATGGTTCCTATTTTGATTCAGATTATAGTACCCTTGACCAGGGATAGTGTTGACAACTTTCAGATTTTCCATTTGACCACTATCTCCTTGGGCACATGTATTGCTCAAAACAACATCATAGAGAATGTTATAGGCTAGAGTAGAATGATTAGTTCCTTTTCATGCTTCACAGAAGAGTGAAGTTGACTTAACTTGCTCTTGTTGTCGATGGGGTGAATGTCTTCTTTCATAAGCTGCAAGAGACGATTCTAGATGGTCTTGTTTTGCAACTAGGAGTTTGAGAGATTCAGCGATAGACTAGTACTCGGGTGTTGCTTCGGCCATAGATACCTTTAGTACTCCTTTGCCAACAGGTCTACCCCAGTTGGCTTGGTTTTTAGCTCCAAGGGTGACAACCTTCCATGCGCTATCATAACTCTGACGCATGAAGTTTCCTCCAGATGAGGAATCCAAAAACCTCTTGATATCATCGTCCACACCTCTATAAAAGATTTCAATGAGTTGATTCTTTGGAATGCCATGATATGGACACTTGCGTAGAAGCTCTTTGTATCTTTCCCATACTTCAGCTAGGGATTCTCTAGGGACCTGGGTGAATTGCGTTATTCGGCCCCTGATTTCATAGGTGAGAGAAGGTGGATAATTTTTTTTCCAGGAAGACATTTTGAAGTTGTTCCCAAGTGGTGATGGGTTCACATTACAAGGAGTTATACCAAATCATTGCTCTATCGGCAAGAGAGTATTTGAAGATACATAATCTGATGGCATCATCTGTGACTCCATTTTGCTTTGTCATGGCACATAGATCTATAAACCTCAGAAGATGTTCTTGACTATCTTCTCCTTGCTTACCATAGAAAGGACTATTTTGAAGCAATGTAACCCAATGCGCTCTTATCTCAAAATTCGAAGCGTTGATGGGAGGAGGTTACACTGGGTGATGAACGTCAGAAGATTTAGGGATTGAGAATTCCCTAAGGTCTTTTTGTAACTCTTCTTGTTGAGCGGCTGCTTGGGCTGCTTGGATTTCTTCTTGAACTATGGCTTGGGCTTCTTGCATAAGCCTAACTCTTTGTGCATTAAGGGCTTCAGCTACCCTACGAGCAATTTCCTCCTCTTGAGCCATTCTTGCTTGGTTCTCTCTTTATTGACGACGAAAGGTTATGTCTATCTTAGGGTCAAAGCTAGCAGAGAGTCTGGGACTGTCTGAGCGACACATACACTAGACTTTGTAGGGACCTAGGATGAAAAGATCTCTCACTAGTAAGATGGACGGAGTAGAACCGAATTCAAGTATATATGATCGATAGTATCAAAAGTAAAAGAAAAACCTAAATTAGTCTCAAAAGAACTAGATTTAACTAGATGATTCCGTTGTCCCCGACAACGACGCCACAATTTGACGTGGCTTATATTATCGCACTAACAAACTCACTTAGGGTTGAAATCCCTAAGTTTTTAACCAAAACAACGTGCAATAATACCACCCGCAAGCGGACGGGTCTTATCGCAGTATAGTTGAGGATCGAATCCTAAGGGACAATGTTTTTAAGAATCTTTCTCTAGTCGAATCTAGTTGAATCAAGACTAATATTTAGAACAAGGTTGGTTGATTGGAGTTTAATTAATATAAATGCAAGGAAAGAAAAAGAGAAAGATTAAAGGTTGATTAAAGATTTATGATGGGGATCGCTGGGATGGTCCTGGGTTTCACCACCACTACACATGCAATCACATCCAAACATCAAACATCCAAGCAAGATATAACCATTCAAATAGAGCTATTGCAGACCCCCCCGTACGGGCATCAGGTTCGCGTAAGCATCACATTAGGTATCAAATGTCTCGTCACCATCCAGATCACATACTTACGACTCTGAAGATACAGAAATCCAAATGAAGCTGTGGGCGCCCTATACCGACGTCAGGCACACAGAAGCGTCACCATGGGCTAGATGGCTCGTCACCACACGGATCATACACTTACGACCTCAAGGAATCCCATTCTATTTCTAGTTTGGGAGTCAACAACGTTAATCGACATTCAAAACCTACGCATTGAAGATCTCGCAACATAGGAAATGAACAAGATATATGCAAGCAGGTGATCAATCCACAAGCACACACCGACGATTAGCAACGAAATGAAAGATTATATACATGCCATGGAATGTTTAACAATAAGATATGAAAGCATGGGCAGCGGGGCTAGTCCCCACACCCCAGTGAAAGTAAACTACTCGCTCATGGTGAAAGAAATAAGGATAACAACAGAGAGAGAAGTTTCCGCCATGAGCATGGTGAAGAAGTTGATCGCAACTCTGTGGAGGAACAATCTTCTACACAAGGTCGAGGCAGATCTGGACGAGGAGGGAAGAACACCACAGAAGACGAGGTGGATCTTCTCTCTCCACCTTCTCTTTCTTCTCGTAGTCCTCACTCGCAGCAGGAGGAGCAGCTCGTGGATGAGATGGCGGCGTTGAAATGGCATAAACGCAGCAGATCTAGACCCAGATCAAGATATAGATCCAAATCTGAATGAGGTGGCTTGCAGATCTGAGTCTTCACTCTAGATCTGGGTGAACAGGCTGCAAAATCACCACGGGGGCATGTTCTTGGCTATGGAGATCGTCTCCTTAGGCCCAGGACAAACCTGCAGCCTAACGACGTCTGAAGATGATTCCCCATGGTAGGGGGTACCCTTCTATTTATAGGCCTGCTGGGTGTTGTGTACTGAGGTAAACGGGTCGGACCTGCCTTCCTTGCCTCGATCGAGGTCTTTGCAGGTGGTCGCAGTTAAAGGATAAGAAACGGTGATCGTGACTTCTTGATCGCGGTCTATCCTTTTCCTTGGCCGCGGTTGATGCAGGTGGTCATGAAGGTTGCGGCTGTCGACTACTGACGATCGGAGAGGGTAGTAGAAGATCACGGGCCAGCGGGAAAGGGAGGTCGTGATAACAACTGCGGCCGCGACAAAGATTGTGGGCGTGGTTGTTGGTAACAAGGCAGGAGTCGCGATCTTAGGAGGAAGAGAATCGCGGGCGTGGTAGTTACCGCGGACACGTGTCCGTGGTTTTGGAGGATGGAGAGCAGGTCACAATATTCTGTTGGATGAGCGAGTGGAGAAGTAGTGTTGGCATCGCTGCTGATCATGGTGAAGCAATGGTCGCGGATGTGCAGCGGCGTTGGTGAAGGTGGAATAGAAGATTGCAGTCATGGGGTTTGTGGAGATCACAGACGACTGGTCATGGGCAGGGGGACAGAAGAGGTCGCGATCATGGAAGATCACGATCATGATCAAAAGGGAGGCAGGTCGTGGGTATTGCCACAGACAGGTGTCTGCGTGTTCCGAGGAGGTCGCGGTACATTAGAGGATTGCCGCGGTCGCAACATGTGGATGAAGGAAGGGTCGGGGTGTTAGGCAGAAGATCGCGGTCGCAGGGAAACTTGGTCGCGGTATGTGGAATCGCGATCGTGGCTAATGGAGTCACGGTCGTGACCTGGGCTTTTGTTTCCCGTGGTCTACGTGGGGCAGAGACTAAGACATGGTAGGTGGGAGTGGGAGCCGCAGGTGCTGGTATTAGGGCAGATGAGGGCTGGGTGGAAGGCTATACAGGAGCGTGGGGCCCACTACTACCAAACCAAAGTACGGAGAGAAGGCTGAACCCGAGAGAAGGAGTGGAGGCAGATCCGTGGACCTCCCTTGACCAAGCCTAATCCAAGGCCTAAAGAGATTTGTTGGTCATGGAAGTTGGGCCCACAAGCTCCAAATTGACCTGTCAAATATAATATAAAGACACAATTAAATTCGTGATCAAATTGATCGAACCAAGATAAGTCGCATATAAGAAGATATGGCCAATAAAAGCTCAATAAAGCAGTTAAGCCAAGTAAATGCACATATTAGAAGATAAAGCCAATAAAAGCACGAATGTAACCAAAATTGGGATAAATGAGATGATTGAACTACGATGAATATGCATTCATCAAACCCTGCCATGACCAATCTTCTAACCCAACAACTAGAACCTCTTAGGACCACTAATACTCTAGAGCCACTGAAAAAGGGGAACATGAGTAATAGCATGAACTGAACTCATATTCTCCATAATCAGCCTTAGATTAACATCAATTTCCCCAACAAAGAAAATGCTATCATTGAAACCTTTAGGTGAGGGCAGAATTTTTAAAATATTGGACAATTTAACATGCAGCCTGGACTCATCAAAAAACCAATCACCATCATTAATGAGACTACTTACAATAGCTTTACTAGCAAGACCCAACCGAATAAAGCTTTACTTCCCAAGCACCTCCACAAGGAACTTAGCTTTCAGGAGCCAGGGATCATACCATACATATGTATCTAATCCATTGCCAATAGTGAAATTAATAAAGCTTTTGAGAAGGTCCCGTTCCAACAACACTTTCCTGAACACCCAAGAAAAAAAATCATTAATCGACAGGGACCAAAAAGAATGCCTCTTCAGATATCTTTCATGTATCCATTTTATCCAAACACCATCTTTCTTTTTGGCTATGTTCCACCCATGAAGAATAACAAACGCTTTGATAACATCCCTAATGTTTTTAATACCTAGACCTCCAATGATCTTGGGTTTAACTAAGGAACTCCACTTGACAAGATGGACAGAAGACTTGGAATCCAGTTTACCCCAAATGAAGTCACGACAAAGCTTGTCAATTTCCTCACAAATGGAAGAAGGTAACAGAAAAGTAGCTGCCCAAAATTGATACGTAGCAGTGAGGGTAGACTGAACTAATTCAATCCTACTAGACATAGATAGTTGTGAGGCTTTCCAGTTATCAAGTCTTCTTTTGATCCTGTCCACTAAAGGACTACAATGAACTTTGGTGAACCTACCGATGAAAAGGGGAACACCAAGGTACCTAACCGGGAGTGTACCTTCATTGATACCCAAAAAACTGCCAATGCTTACTTTATCCACATCACAACTGTAAATAACCACACTTTTCTCAACATTGATCTTCAAACCAGTACATCTATAAAGCTTATCAAGGGCACTTTTGACGGAAACCACACTCTAGACATCAGCTTCAGCAAACACCATTAAGTCATCAACAAAAATTAAGTGAGAAACCACTAAAGAATCAGAGGCCCTCAACGGCTTCAGACTACCCTTCTTCACTTCATCATCAAAGACAAGAGAAACCACCTCTGCATAATAAGAACAAAAATATAGGGAGCTATGGGGTCACCCTACCTCACACCATTCCTAGGCTTGAAAGACTTCATGGCTTCCCCGTTGACTAAAACTTCATATGTCATAGTTTCAAAGATTTCCTTAAGCCAAATAGTCCAACAATGAGGGAAGTTCATAACACGAAAGATATAAAAGAGAGAATCCCAAGAAAAAGAGTCATAGGCTTTTGAAATGTCAATCTTGATGCACATCTTTGGCTTACAACCTTTCTTGTTAAAATCATGAATCAGTTCATTAGAAAGAAGGACAACATCTTTAATGATTCTTCCTTGAACGAAAGCACATTGACTATCACTGATAATAGAAGGCAAAACTCTCTACAGTCTATTAGTTAACAACTTGTAAATAATCTTATAAAAGACATTGCAGAGGGCTATGGGTATGAGATTCTTGAGCTCATTAGAATATTTCACTTTGGGAATAAGATCTATGAAGGTACGATTAGCCTCTTTAAGTAACATCCCTGTGTTGAAAAAACTAAACACAACTTCAAACACTTCAGGACAAATGATACTCCAACAATCCTTGTAGAACTTTCCATTAAAGCCGTCAGGCCCTGGACATTTATTAGAATTAAGACCCTTAACAACATCAATGATGTCCTTAATAGTGAAATGCCTATCCAAGACAAGATTATCCACCACACTAAGCTTAGGGAAAGTAAGGTCATCCAGAATCTCTAGATTAGCAACGTGAGTGTTATTAAACAAACCAAAATAGTAGTCCTCAATATGTTTCTTAATAGCAGAAGCATCAGAACAAATAGTGCCATCAATAGATAAAGCTTTAATGTGGTTGAAATTTCTTCTAACTT
Organism: Alisma plantago-aquatica; assembly: GCA_963693085.1. Taxonomy (NCBI): domain Eukaryota; kingdom Viridiplantae; phylum Streptophyta; class Magnoliopsida; order Alismatales; family Alismataceae; genus Alisma; species Alisma plantago-aquatica. The sequence continues at coordinate 892,842,917 of OY856409.1, read as the reverse complement.
TAATAGAAGTATAGAAAAATTTCTAATTGGAATCCCCTTCTTTCAACCAAGTAACTCTCGATTTTTGTCTAAGCAAAGATTCCTCCTACAAATTAGAAACTAGAGCTTCTTTCCTCTCGAGACAAACCTCTTCTTGAAGAGCACCATTAGAAGGATCCAAATCCAGAGCCAACTGAGCTTCAAAAACTAAGAAATCTTTCTCCTTGGATTTATCATAAAAATTACCCACATGAGATTTGTTCCATGCAGAGAGAGCTAAACGAAGCTTCCTAAACTTGGAATACACTTTAAAGATAGGGAAACTCGAAACATCATTGCTCCAACTTCTCTTGACAATGTCAGTAAAATCAGACCTAGAACACCAAGAATTGATAAATCTAAACATTGTTTTAACTTTAAATCTCTTCCCAATATCAAGGGTCATGATCTTGTGGTCACTAATAGTGTTAGAATGAAGGATGCCTTTATAATCATAAAACTTAGACATGAATTTATCATTGTAAAGAATTCTATCAATGTAAGAAGTCACAAATCCCTTTCCACTTTGATGATTGTCCCAAGAGAAAAGAAATTCATTGAGTCTTACCTCGAACAAATTACAACTCAGCATGCAACAGTTAAAATCCTCCATGGACTTGGCAGAAGGAGGATCTAAACCCATCTTTTCATCTACTTTTCTCACATCATTGAAGTCCCCAAGGATAATCTAGGGGGAATCCATGTTTTGAAATATCGCTTCAATTTAATTCCATAACCTTACTCTATCACTGTCAGGGTTATGCCCATAAACAACAGTAATAAAGAAAACTTTGCCAGCATAATAGACTTTCAAATGGATAGACTGATCAGTTTCACAGATCTTATTCACAGAGAAATCATCCTCTTTCCACAAGATAATGACTCTCCCCAAAGCAAGAGAAGAGTGATTGGATATCCACCTAAACTTTGGAAAAAACTTTGGACATAAGCTTGCTCATCTTAGATTCCCTAACTTTAGTTTCATTAAGAATAACAATGTTTGGTCTGAATTCCCTAATTTTATTCTGAACTGCCAGAGCTTTTAGATTTAAACCTCTGACATTCCAAGAGAAAATATTAATGGAACTATCCATTGGACACCTTTGACACCAGTACTTCACTAGTTTGGGGCACTTCTGAAATGAACTCTTCCCTACCATCCATCCTCAAGTTGGAAAAAAACATTTTGGGAATTCATAGCAGGTTCCTTGCTAGCAGTCGGGGCCTTCCTCCCCTTCCCTTTCCCATTCTTTCTCCTAAAACCTTTCTGAATCTCGAATCCATATGGCATGGTTTTGGAAACCTAATTCACATATGTTTAAAAAGGCAATTTTTAGGGTTTTGAATAAGTAATGCAAACCTAACCCTAATTCCACATATATGGTTAATAGGTTCTTTGGAGGCTTAGGCTTGGACCTAGTTGGACTTTGGATCATTTGACTATGAAGTTGAGGTATGTTTGCATCCCCAATTATTCTTTTGAGCAATTAACCTATTTTTGTCTTACTTTTGGTCATTTGGACATTAGCCTACACATTGTCTTGTTCTTTTGAAATCATGCTTCATGTGAAGTATCTTATTTTGTTATTGATCTTATGATCATGGATATTCTCTTGAATCTATTTCATATGCCTTGGTGCATGTTGTACTTTTGATATTATATGCCCACTATGATGTCGAAGTTTACTTGGTGAAATATGCCCACTTTGAAGTGGATTTGTTTTTATGTTTGAGTTATCCATTGTGTGATGGCAACCTTGTTTAATCTGACTATACTTTTCAACTTGCCCCTACATTAAACATGCTATGTGATTCAGTAGCACTAGAGTAGTGTAATTGCATTGGTTTTGGGGTTATGTGCCATTTATACTTTTGGGATGGAGGTTACGTGCCCCATACCCGGGTTTCAGCTTTATGGGGGTTGGCCCAATTTCATATATATTGGGAGTTTGGTTATGTGCCATTCTCTATCAAGGTTCAGCTTTATGGGGGTTGGCCACCATTGTCTTTATATTGTTCTAGGGCTATGCTTATCTCACATGCATGCATGTTGATGAAATTGTTGATGGGTTATGTTCCAACAACTTGATATGTGCTTATGTGGCATTACTTTATTATTTTATGGCAAGTATCCCTTTTGTTATCATTTTTTCTCTTGATACCCGTTTGGGTGGTACTTATCTCTTGCATGGGAAGCCTTTTATTCTGATGTCCTTATTCCTTATATTTCTCAATTTGCTTTTTAGTATGCACATACCAGCCTTTGCTGATGTCTCCTATTATTTCTCTTTTGCTGGGGTATGCTTCCAAACCTAGGTGGAAGACTAGCATGAAAAGACATGTAGACCTGGACTTAGATTGGGAATTTAAAGCTTGGAGACAATCTTAAGGTGGTTTAGATTTCCTCTACATGGATCATTGTGATGTAAGTTTAAGATGTTCCCTTTGTTTCATAATTGAATATAGTCATGTTTTGCATTTCGCTGCTATACTTTAGTCTTTTGTTACCATTATATAAAAATTTGAAAATTTTACACCCACTCCATCATACCTTCTAAGTGTGTTTGGACTAGAGGTTCTATTGTTCAAATTTTTAGTATGGATGTGTTTTCACTTCTTTACATCATGGTATCAGAGCCCATGGTAGTCGAAATCTGACTATTTCAATTTTGTCTCCCTAGTTAAACCCTTGACTTAGATAGTTGCCTCTAGGTGAGATGTTCACCCTAGATTTGATATATGATGATCTTTTATGCAATAATGTTTGGTTTGAGGAGAAGTTTAGGTTATGAGGAAATATTCATAGGGAAATATTGTGACTTGGTTTCCGCAATTGATTTTGGATCCACTTTTTGTTTCATCTCAAAAAGTTTTCATCGCCAAAAAATATTTTCAATTATACTACTATATATGTACAAAAGTTTTCTCAGATTTATCGATGCCTTCTTGAACTAAGTCACAATGAAGAGGAACTGTAGTTTGAGTAGAATCTAACCCTAGTTTTGTGACTAGGATTGATATAATGATGTAGTTGACCCACCCTATGACTTTTTGGATGTTCATGTAGGGTTGATAGGTTAGAGACACGAGGACATAAAAACTCATCCCTAGATGGTGACTTGATAGTTGGATACATGAGAAACATAAAACTCTAAAAAACAACTTTTACAAACTAAGTGAGGTGGGTAGCTCTAAAAATTTGTTTAGTTTGACTTTTTAGGTTGAACTCTTTAAGGGGTGGAGAATATTTGATAGTTGATGTTTTGATCTATTGATTTTGAGGACGAAATCCTTTTAAGGGGTGGAGTGATGTAACATACCGGATCTCAAACCCTACCCTAGAACTTTGATCTTTTGGGTTTGACCAAAAAAGGTGGAGGTTAGAGTGATCCTAATAATATAATGCATGAATAATATAATATAATATGTCATATAATTCATTTGGTGATAATAAAATGATAAATAACTTAATTTCATGCATAATATGGTTAATGGGCCTCTAATGGGCTGGATGATATAACCCATGTAAGAAAGCCTCAAAATAAAGAATAGACTTCAAATTCATAATCTACACATCCAAATAAGCCTACATGTCAATTTTTATTTAATTTGGACAACCTTGAAATAATATGGTAAGTTAGGAGAGAGAAATTTCATAAAAGGTGTAATTAATAAATAAAAATATAATAAATAACTCCAAAAGAGGAAAATAATCTTAGATTCATGATCTACATAATAAATATAACTTTTGGGTGAATTTTCATCCAATTTGAAGGAAGTTTACTTAAAAGGTAAAATCGGGAGAGAGAAAGTGTGTAGAACCTTCAAAAATATTAAATAAATATTCAAATGACTCCAATATGTAAAATGGATGGCAAATTTTTATTCAACCCATTAAATATGATTTGTGGATGAAGTTTCACCTAATTTGGTTAATCCATGTGTCATTAATACACCCGAAGGGAGAAACAAAGAATATATTAAATAATGCATCTAAGGTTGTCAAAAGTGAAATCTAATTGGAGAATCAAAATCTACATATTTAACTTAACTTGTGTGCAAAGTTTTGTTTAGTTGGGATAAGAATAGGACTCTTAAAAGAAGAAAGAGAAAATATTTTCCTTAAATATGTTCCACTTTGGTTTGATCTGATTTATTTCCTTGTCATGCTGTGATTTTATTTTTGCCATGTGTGCGGGCTTTTCTAGCCGTTGGATTTGAATCACACGGTTCCTGTAGAATCCCCTACCTTAGATCTCTTGTCCCCATGCAAATTGGGAAACTAGTTTCCCTTGCGTTTTCCTTCTCCGATTATTCTTTTCTCTCCTCACCTTCCTTCCCGGTTCATTGGCCTCACCATCCTTTCTCTTTTCCACACCCAACAACCCTATATAAATAGGGTTTTTGTAACCACTTTTCCCCCACAGTTGGGGCCGGTCATCTTCTCTGTTGCTATCCTGTTCTTCCCTCATTTTCTCTGTTTTCCCCTCTTCTCACCCGCCCAGACCCTCAGACCGCGAGGAACTGGTCCCCTGACCTCCGGTGAGGTCCCTATTTTGCCTTGCCCACATTGCTCCAGCCTTGTCTAGATCTGGCAGTTTCTCCTCTTCCAGCCACTCACTACCAGTGTCCCGGGCGGTGGATGGCACCCAACCATCGCGAGACCTAGGCAGGTCTCAGTGAATAGCCGAACGGTCTCACCCTGACCTTGTGGAGCCTAGCTCGTCTTCACACCGTCTAATTCATGGTATCATCGTTTACCCCAAAACCCAGCTGTAGCTTCCGATCTGGCCTCATGGACATGGAGTTTGGTCAAGCGTAGAAGAAGGTTTGTTGGTTAGTGTCGTTTTTTCCCCAACGTGTGGTTACTGTTGAGTTGATTTCATCGAGGGGTATTTTGGTAATCCACTCATTTATTGTGTCTTTTTGAGTTGGTTCTCAGGCGTCCAACTGACGAGGATCCTGCTCCACTTGGTGGACTGTGTGTGGTCCAACTCAACAGTTTGACCATCCTTGACTGGGGTTTTTCCGCTTACGAGGATTTATCTGAATTTTTGATTGGTCTAAGTTCTAAAATTCATAATAATTAATTTAGGACTCAGAAAAATAAAATAAAATATGATCTAGAATCACAAAAATATAACCTATCTAATGGTGTTCAGCTTATGAACTAAATCAAATGCTATAAATATATGATTTTCTTGAATCTAATTAACTGGATATTAACTTGTAAAAATCATAACTAAATATTTATAAGTCATACAAATATAACAAAATATGTTTTGGAATCCTAATGGCATATACTAAAATATGGCATGGTTTTGGAAACCTAATTCACATATGTTTAAAAAGGCAATTTTTAGGGTTTTGAATAAGTAATGGAAACCTAACCCTAATTCCACATATATGCTTAATAGGTTCTTTGGAGGCTTAGGCTTGGACCTAGTTGGACTTTGGATCATTTGATTATGAAGTTGAGGTATGTTTGCATCCCCAATTATTCTTTTGAGCAATTAACCTATTTTTGTCTTACTTTTGGTCCTTTGGACATTAGCCTACACATTGTCTTGTTCTTTTGAAATCATGCTTCATGTGAAGTATCTTATTTTGTTATTGATCTTATGATCATGCATATTCTCTTGAACATATTTCATATGCCTTGGTGCATGTTGGACTTTTGATATTATATGCCCACTGTGATGTGGAAGTTTATTTGGTGATATATGCTCACTTTGAAGTGGATTTGTTTTTATGTTTGAGTTATCCATTGTGTGATGGAAACCTTATTTAATCTGACTATACTTTTCTACTTGCCTCTACATTAAAAATGCTATGTGATTCAGTCGCACTAGAGTAGTGTAATTGCATTGGTTTTGGGGTTATGTGCCCTTTATACTTTTGGGATGGAGGTTACGTGCCCCATACCTGGGTTTCAGCTTTATGGGGGTTGGCCCAATTTCATATATATTGGGAGTTTGGTTATGTGCCATTCTATATCAGGCTTCAGCTTTGTGGGGGTTGTCTGCCATTGTATTTATGTTGTTCTAGGGCTATGCTTATCTCACATGCATGCATGTTGATGAAATTGTTGATGGGTTATGTTCCCACAACTTGATATGTGCTTATGTGACATTACTTTATTATTTTATGGCAAGTATCCCTTTTGTTATCATTCTTTTCTCTTGATACCCGTTTGGGTGGTACTTATCTCTTGCATGGGAAGCCTTTTATGTTTATGTCCTTATTTCCTTATATTGCTCAATTTGCTTTTTAGTATGCACATACCAACCTTTGCTGATGTTTCCTATTGTTTCTCTTTTGTTGGGGTATGCTTCCAACCCTAGGTGGAAGACTTGCATGACAAGACATGTTGACCTGGACTTAGATCGGGAAGTTAAAGCTTGGAGACAATCTTGAGGTGGTTTAGATTTCCTCTACATGGATCATTGTGATGTAAGTTTAAGATGTTCCCTTTGTTTCATAATTGAATATAGTCATGTTTTGCATTCCGCTGCTATACTTTAGTCTTTTGTTACCATTATATAAAAATTTGAAAATTTTACACCCACGCCATCATACCTTCTAAGTGTGTTTGTACTGGAGGTTCTATTGTTCAAATTTTTAGTATGGAGGTGTTTTCACTTCTTTACATCATGGTATCAGAGCCAGTGTAGTCGAAATCTGACTATTTCAATTTTGTCTCCGTAGTTAAACCCTTGACTTAGATAGTTTCCTCTAGGTGAGATGTTCACCCTAGATTTGATCTATGATGATCTTTTATGCAATAATGTTTGGTTTGAGGAGAAGTTTAGGTTATGAGGAAATATTCATATGGAAATATTGTGACTTGGTTTCCGCAATTGATTTTGGATCCACTTATTGTTTCATCTCAAAAAGTTTTCATCGCCAACAATTATTTTCAATTATACTACTATATATGTACAAAAGTTTTCTCAGATTTATCGATGCCTTCTTGAACTAAGTCACAATGAAGAGGAATTGTAGTTTGAGTAGAATATAACCCTAGTTTTGTGACTAGGATTGATATAATGATGTAGTTGACCTACCCTATGACTTTTTGGATGTTCAAGTAGGGTTGATAGGTTAGAGACACGAGGACATACAAACTCATCCCTAGATGGTGACTTGATAGTTGGATACATGAGAAACATAAAACTCCAAAAAAAAACTTTTACAAACTAAGTGATGTGGGTAGCTCTAAAAAGTTGTTTAGTTTGACTTGTTAGGTTGAACCCTTTAAGGGGTGGAGAATATTTGATAGTTGATGTTTTGATCTATTGATTTTGAGGACGAAATCCTTTTAAGGGGTGGAGTGATGTAACATACCGGATCTCAAACCCTACCCTAGATCTTTGATCTTTTGGGTTTGACCAAAAAAGGTGGAGGTTAGAGTGATCCTAATAATATAATGCATTAATAATATAATATAATATGTCATATAATTCATTTGGTGATAATAAAATGATAAATAACTTAATTTCATGCATACTGTGGTTAATGGGCCTCTAATGGGCTGGATGATATAACCCATGTAAGAAAGCCTCAAAGTAAAGAACAGACTTCAAATTCGTAATCTACACATCCAAATAAGCCTACATGTCAATTTTTATTTAATTTGGACAACCTTGAAATAATATGGTAAGTTAGGAGAGAGAAATTTCATAAAAGGTGTAATTAATAAATAAAAATATAATAAATAACTCCAAAAGAGGAAAATAATCTTAGATTCATGATCTACATAATAAATATAACTTTTGGGTGAATTTTCATCTAATTTGGAGGAAGTTTGCTTAAAAGGTAACATCAGGAGAGAGAAAGTGTGTAGAACCTTCAAAAATATTAAATAAATATTCAAATGACTCCAATATGTAAAATTGATGGCAAATTTGTATTCAACGCATTAAATATGACTTGTGGATGAAGTTTCACCTAATTTGGTTAATCCATGTGTCATTAATGCACCCGAAGGGAGAAACAAATAATATATTAAATAATGCATCTAAGGTTGCCAAAAGTGAAATCTAATTGGAGAATCAAAATCTACATATTTAACTTAACTTGTGTGCAAAGTTTTGTTTAGTTTGGATAAGAATAGGACTCTTAAAAGAAGAAAGAGAAAATATTTTCCTTAAATATGTTCCACTTTGGTTTGATCTGATTTATTTCCTTGTCATGCTGTGATTTTATTTTTGCCATGTGTGTGGGCTTTTCTAGCCGTTGGATTTGAATCGCACAGTTCCTGTAGAATCCCCTACCTTAGATCTCTTGTCCCCATGCAAATTGGGAAACTAGTTTCCCTTGCATTTTCCCTCTCCGATTATTCTTTTTTCTCCTCACCTTCCTTCCCGGTTCATTGGCCTCACCATCCTTTCTCTTCTCCGCACCCAACGACCCTATATAAGCAGGGTTTTTGTAACCACTTTTCCCCCATAGTTGGAGCCGGTCATCTTCTCTGTTTCTACCCTGTTCTTCCCTCATTTTCTCTATTTTCCCCTCTTCTCACCCGCCCGGACCCTCAGACCGCGAGGAACTGGTCCCCTGACCTTCGGTGAGGTCCCCATTTTGCCTTGCCCGCCTTGCTCTGGCCTTGTCTAGATCTGGCAATTTCCCCTCTTCCAGCCACTCACTGCCGGTGTCCCGGGCGGAGGATGGCACCCAGCCATCGCGAGACCTAGGTAGGTCTCAGTTAATGGCCGAACGGTATCACCCTGACCTTGAGGAGCCTAGCTCGTCTTCATGCCGTTTGATTCATGGTATCACCGTTTCCCCCAAAACCCAGCTGCAGCTGCCGATCTGGCCTCACGGACATGGAGTTTGGTCGAGCATAGAAGAAGGTTTGTTGGTTAGTGTCATTTTTGCCCCAACGCGTGGTTACTGTTGAGTTGATTTCATCGAGGGGTAATTTGGTAATCCATTCATTTATTGCGTATTTTTGAGTTGGTTCTCAAGTGTCCAACTGACGAGGATCCCGCTCCACTTGGTGGACTGTGTGTGGTGCAACTCAACAGAGTGACCATCCTTGACTGGGGTTTTTCTGCTTACGAGGATTTATCTAAATTTTTGATTGTTCTAAGTTCTAAAATTCATAATAATTAATTTAGGACTAAAAAAAATAAAATAAAATATGATCTGGAATCACAAAAATATAACCTATATAATGGTGTTCAACTTATGAACTAAGTCACATGCTATAAATATATGATTTTCTTGAATCTTATTAACTGGATATTAACTTGTAAAAATCATAACTAAATATTTATAAGTCATAAAAATATAACAAAATATGTTTTGGAATCCTAATGGCATATACTAAAATATGGCATGGATTTCGAAACCTAATTCATATATGTTTAAAAAGGCAATTTTTAGGGGTTTGAATAATGGAAACCTAACCCTAATTCCACATATATGCTTAATAGGTTCTTTAGAGGCTTAGGCTTGGACCTAGTTGGACTTTGGATCATTTGACTATGAAGTTGAGGTATGTTTGCATCCCCAATTATTATTTTGAACAATTAACCTATTTTTGTCTTACTTTTTGTCCTTTGGACATTAGCCTACACATTGTCTTGTTCTTTTGAAATCATGCTTCATGTGAAGTATCTTATTTTGTTATTGATCTTATGATCATGGATATTCTCTTGAATTTATTTCATATTCCTTGGTGCATGTTGGTCTTTTGATATTATATGCCCACTGCAATGTGGAAGTTTACTTGGTGATATATGCCCACTTTGAAGTGGATTTGTTTTTATGTTTGAGTTATCCATTATGTGATGGCAACCTTGTTTAATCTGACCATACTTTTCTACTTGCCTTTACATTAAACATGCTATGTGATTCAGTAGCACTAGAGTAGTGTTATTGCATTAGTTTTGGGGTTATGTGCCCTTTATACTTTTGCGATGGAGGTTATGTGCCCCATACCCGTGTTTCAGCTTTATGGGGGTTGGCCCAATTTCATATATATTGGGAGTTTGGTTATGTGCCATTCTCTATCAGGCTTCATCTTTATGGGGGTTGGCCGCCATTGTCTTTATATTGTTCTAGGGCTATGCTTATCTCACATGCATGCAGGTTGATGAAATTGTTGATGGGTTATGTTCCCACAACTTGATATGTGCTTATGTGGCATTACTTTATTATTTTATGGCAAGTATCCCTTTTGTTATCATTCTTTTCTCTTGATACCCGTTTGGGTGGTACTTATCTCTTGCATGGGAAGCCTTTTATTTTGATGTCCTTATTTCCTTATATTTCTCAATTTTCTTTTTAGTATGCACATACCAACCTTTGCTGATGTGTCCTATTGTTTCTCTTTTGCTGGGGTATTCTTCCAACCCTAGGTGGAAGACTTGCATGACAAGACATGTTGACCTGGACTTAGATTAGGAAGTTAAATCTTGGTGACAATCTTGAGGTGGTTTAGATTTCCTCTACATGGATCCTTGTGATGTAAGTTTAAGATGTTCCCTTTGTTTTATAATTGAATATAGTTATGTTTTGCATTCTGCTGCTATACTTTGGTCTTTTGTTACCATTATATAAAAATTTGAAAATTTTACACCCACTCCATCAAACCTTCTAAGTGAGTTTGGACTGGAGGTTCTGTTGTTCAAATTTTTAGTATCGAGGTGTTTTCACTTCTTTACAGCATGATATCAGAGCCCATGGTAGTCGGAATCTGACTATTTCAATTTTGTCTCCCTAGTTAAACCCTTGACTTAGATAGTTGCCTCTAGGTGAGATGTTCACCCTAGATTTGATCTATGATGATCTTTTATGCAATAATGTTTGGTTTGAGGAGAAGTTTAGGTTATGAGGAAATATTCATATGGAAATATTGTGACTTGGTTTCTGCAATTGATTTTGGATCCACTTTTTGTTTCATCTCAAAAAGTTTTCATCGCCAAAAATTATTTTTAATTATACTACTATATATGTACAAAAGTTTTCTCAGATTTATCGATGCCTTCTTGAACTAAGTCACAATGAAGAGGAACTGTAGTTTGAGTAGAATCTAACCCTAGTTTTGTGACTAGGATTGATATATTGATGTAGTTTACCTACCCTATGACTTTTTGGATGTTCATGTAGGGTTGATAGGTTAGAGACACGAGGACATAAAAACTCATCCTGGTGACTTGATAGTTGGATACATGAGAAACATAAAACTCTAAAAAAAACTTTTACAAACTAAGTGATGTGGGTAGCTATAAAAAGTTGTTTAGTTTGACTTGTTAGGTTGAACCCTTTAAGGGGTGGAGAATAGTTGATAGTTGATGTTTTGATCTATTGATTTCGAGGATGAAATCCTTTTAAGGGGTGGAGTGCTTTAATATACCAGATCTCAAACCCTACCCTAGAACTTTGATCTTTTGGGTTTGACCCAACAAGGTGGATGTTAGAGTGATCCTAATAATATAATGCATGAATAATATAATATAATATGTCATATAATTCATTTGGTGATAATAAAATGATAAATAACTTAATTTCATGCATAATATGGTTAATGGGCCTCTAATGGGCTGGATGATATAACCCATGTAAGAAAGCCTCAAAATAAAAAGTAGACTTCAAATTCGTAATCTACACATCCAAATAAGCCTACATGTCAATTTTTATTTAATTTGGACAACCTTGAAATAATATGGTAAGTTAGGAGAGAGAAATTTCATAAAAGGTGTAATTAATAAATAAAAATATAATAAATAACTCCAAAAGAGGAAAATACTCTTAGATTCATGATCTACATAATAAATATAACTTTTGGGTGAATTTTCATCTAATTTGGAGGAAGTTTGCTTAAAAGGTAAAATCAAGAGAGAGAAAGTGTATAGAACCTTCAAAAATATTAAATAAATATTCAAATGACTCCAATATGTAAAATTGATGGCAAATTCGTATTCAACCCATTAAATATGACTTGTGGATGAAGTTTCACCTAATTTGGTTAATCCATGTGTCATTAATGCACCTGAAGAGAGAAACAAAGAATATATTAAATAATGCATCTAAGGTTTCCAAAAGTGAAATCTAATTGGAGAATCAAAATCTACATATTTAACTTAACTTGTGCGCAAAGTTTGGGTTTGTTTGGATAAGAATAGGACCCTTAAAAGAAGAAAGAGAAAATATGTGCCTTAAATATGTTCCACTTTGGTTTGATCTGATTTATTTCCTTGTCACGCTGTGATTTTATTTTTGCCTTGTGTGCGGGCTTTTCTAGCCATTAGATTTGAATCACACGGTTCCTGTAGCACCCCCTACCTCAGATCTCTTGTCCCCGTGAAAATTGGGAAACCAGGTTCCCTTGCGTTTTCCTTCTCCGATTATTCTTTTCTCTCCTCACCTTCCTTCCCGGTTCATTGGCCTCACCATCCTTTCTCTTCTCCGCACCCAACGACCCTATATAAGCTAGGTTTCTGTAACCACGTTTTCCCCATAGTTGGCGCCGACCATCTTCTCTATTCCTACCCTGTTCTTCCCTCGTTTTCTCTGATTTCCCCTATTCTCACCCACTCGGACCCTCAGACCGCGAGGAACTGGTCCCCTGAGCTCCGGTGAGGTCCCCATTTTGCCTTGCCTGCCTTGCTCCGACCTTGTCTAGCTCTGGCGGTTTCCCCTCTTCCAGCCAATCACTGCCGGTGTCCCAGGCGGAGGATGGCACACAACCATCATGAGACCTAGGTAGGTCTCAGTGAATGGCCGAACGGTCTCTCCCTGACCTTGCGAAGCCTAGCTCGTCTTCACGCCGTCTAATTCATGGTATCACCGTTCCACCGAAACCCAGATGCAGTTGCTGATCTGGCCTCATGGACATGGAGTTTAGTCAAGCGTAGAAGATGGTTTGTTGGTTGGTGTCGTTTTTGCCCCAACGCGTGGTTACTGCTGAGTTGATTTAATCGAGGGGTATTTTGGTAATCCACTCATTTATTGCGCCTTTTTGAGTTGGTTCTTAGGCGTCCAGCTGACGAGGATCCCGCTCCACTTGGTGGACTATGTGTGGTCCAACTCAACAGTTTGACCATCCTTGACTGGGGTTTTTCCACTTACGAGGATTTATCTGAATTTTTGATTAGTCTATGTTCTAAAATTCATAATAATTAATTTAGGACTCAGAAAAATAAAATAAAACATGATCTAGAATCACAAAAATATAACCTATCTAATGGTGTTAATCTTATGAACTAAATCACATGCTATAAATATATGATTTTCTTGAATCTAATTAACTGGATATTAACTTCTAAAAATCATAACTAAATATTTATAAGTCATAAAAATATAAAAAAATATGTTTTAGAATCCTAATGACATATACTAAAATATGGCATGGTTTTGGAAACCAAATTCACATATGTTTAAAAAGGCAATTTTTAGGGTTTTGAATAAGTAATGGAAACCTAACCCTAATTCCACATATATGCTTAATAGGTTCTTTGGAGGCTTAGGCTTTGACCTAGTTGGACTTTGGATCATTTTACTATGAAGTTGAGGTATGTTTGCATCCCCATTTATTCTTTTGAGCAATTAACCTATTTTGTCTTACTTTTGGTCCTTTGGACATTAGCCTACACATTGTCTTGTTCTTTTGAAATCATGCTTCATGTGAAGTATCTTATTTTGTTATTGATCTTATGATCATGGATATTCTCTTGAATCTATTTCATATGCCTTGGTGCATGTTGTACTTTTGATATTATATGCCCACTGTGATGTGGAAGTTTACTTGGTGATATATGCCCACTTTGAAGTGGATTTGTTTTTAAGTTTGAGTTATCCATTGTGTGATGGCAACCTTGTTTAATCTGACTATACTTTTGTACTTGCCTCTACATTAAACATGCTATGTGATTCAGTAGCACTACAGTAGTGTAATTGCATTGGTTTTGGGGTTATGTGCCCTTTATACTTTTGGGATGGGGGTTATGTGCCCCATACCCGGGTTTTAGCTTTATGGGGGTTGGCCCAATTTCATATATATTGGGAGTTTGGTTATGTGCCATTCTCTATCAGGCTTCAGCTTTATGGGGGTTGGCTGCCATTGTCTTTATATTGTTCTAGGGCTATGCTTATCTCACATGCATGCAGGTTGATGAAATTGTTGATGGGTTATGTTCCCACAACTTGATATGTGCTTATGTGGCATTACTTTATTGTTTTATGGCAAGTATCCCTTTTGTTATCATTCTTTTCTCTTAATACCCATTTGGGTGGTACTTATCTCTTGCATGGGAAGCCTTTTATTTTGATGTCCTTATTTCCTTATATTGCTCAATTTGCTTTTTAGTATGCACATACCAACCTTTGCTGATGTCTCCTATTGTTTCTCTTTTGCTGGGGTATGCTTCCAACCCTAGGTGGAAGACTTGCATGACAAGACATGTTGACCTGGACTTAGATTGGGAAGTTAAAGCTTGGAGACAATCTTGAGGTGGTTTAGATTTCCTCTACATGGATCCTTGTGATGTAAGTTTAAAATGTTCCCTTTGTTTTATAATTGAATATAGTCATGTTTTGCATTCCGCTGCTATACTTTGGTCTTTTGTTACCATTATATAAAAATTTGAAAATTTTACTCCCACTCCATCATACCTTCTAAGTGTGTTTGGACTAGAGGTTCTATTGTTCAAATTTTTAGTATGGAGGTGTTTTCACTTCTTTACAACATGGTATCAGAGCCCATGGTAGTTAGAATATGACTATTTCAATTTTGTCTCCCTAGTTAAACCCTTGACTTAGATAGTTGCCTCTAGGTGAGATGTTCACCCTAGATTTGATCTATGATGATATTTTATGCAATAATGTTTGGTTTGAGGAGAAGTTTAGGTTATGAGGAAATATTCATATGGAAATATTGTGACTTGGTTTCCGCAATTGATTTTAGATCCACTTTTTGTTTCATCTCAAAAAGTTTTCATCACCAAAAATTATTTTCAATTATACTACTATATATGTACAAAAGTTTTCTCAGATTTATCGATGTCTTCTTGAACTAAGTCACAATGAAGAGCAACTGTAGTTTGAGTAGAATCTAACCCTAGTTTTGTGACTAGGATTGATATAATGATGTAGTTGACCTACCCTATGACTTCTTGGATGTTCATGTAGGGTTTATAGGTTAGAGACACGAGGACATAAAAACTCATCCCTAGATGGTGACTTGATAGTTGGATACATGAGAAACATTAAACTCTAAAAAAAAACTTTTACAAACTAAGTGATGTGGGTAGCTCTAAAAAGTTGTTTAGTTTGACTTGTTAGGTTGAACCCTTTAAGGGGTGGAGAATAGTTGATAGTTGATGTTTTGATCTATTGATTTCGAGGACGAAATCCTTTTAAGGGGTGGAGTGTTGTAACATACCGGATCTCAAACCCTACCCTAGAACTTTGATCTTTTGGGTTTGACCAAACAAGGTGGAGGTTAGAGTGATCCTAATAATATAATGCATGAATAATATAATATAATATGTCATATAATTCATTTGGTGATAATAAAATGATAAATAACTTAATTTCATGCATAATATGGTTAATGGGCCTCTAATGGGCTGGATGATATAACCCATGTAAGAAAGCCTCAAAATAAAGAAGAGACTTCAAATTCGTAATCTACACATCCAAATAAGACTACATGTCAATTTTTAGTTAATTTGGACTACCTTGAAATAATATGGTAAGTTAGGATAGAGAAATTTCATAAAAGGTGTAATTAATAAATAAAAATATAATAAATAACTCCAAAAGAGGAAAATAATCTTAGATTCATGATCTACATAATAAATATAACTTTTGGGTGAATTTTCATCCAATTTGGAGTAATTTTGCTTAAAAGGTAAAATCAGGAGAGAGAAAGTGTGTAGAACCTTCAAAAATATTGAATAAATATTCAAATGACTCCAATATGTAAAATTGATGGAAAATTCGTATTCAACCTAATAAATATTACTTGTGGATGAATTTCACCTAATTTGGTTAATCCATGTGTCATTAATGCACCCGAAGAGAGAAATAACGAATATATTAAATAATGCATCTAAGGTTGCCAAAAGTGAAATCTAATTGGAGAATAAAAATCTACATATTTAGCTTAACTTGTGCGCAAAGTTTGGTTTAGTTTGGATAAGAATAGGACCCTTAAAAGAAGAAAGAGAAAATATGTGCCTTAAATATGTTCCACTTTGGTTTGATCTGATTTAATTCCTTGTCACGTTGTGATTTTATTTTTGCCTTGTGTGAGGGCTTTTCTAGCCGTTGGATCTGAATCGCACGATTCCTGTAGCATCCCCTACCTCAGATCTCTTTTCCCCGTGCAATTTGGGAAACCAGTTTCCCTTGTGTTTTCCTTCTCCGATTATTCTTTTCTCTCCTCACCTTCCTTCCCGGTTCATTGGCCTCGCCATCCTTTCTCTTCTCTGCACCCAACGACCCTATATAAGCAGGGTTTTTGTAACCACTTTTCCACCACAGTTGGCGCCGGTCGTCTTCTCTGTTCCTACCCTGTTCTTCCCTCATTTTCTATGTTTCCCCCTCTTCTCACCCACCCATACCCTCAGACCGCGAGGAACTGGTCCCCTGACCTCTGATGAGGTCCCCATTTTGCCTTGCCCACCTTGCTCTGGCCTAGCTTGTCTAGCTCTGGCGGTTTCCCCTCTTCCAACCACTCATTGCCGGTGTCCTGGGCGGAGGATGGCACCCAACCATCGCGAGACCGAGGCAGGTCTCAGTGAATGGCCGAACGGTCTCGCCCTGACCTTGCGGATCCTAGCTCGTCTTCACACCGTCTGATTCATGGTATCACCGTTTCCCCCAAAACCCAGCTGCAGCTGGCAATCTGGCCTCACAGACATGGAGTTTGGTCGAGTGTAGAAGAAGGTTTGTTGGTTAGTGTCATTTTTGCCCCAGCGCGTTGTTACTGCTGAGTTGATTTCATCGAGGGGTATTTTGGTAATCCACTCGTTTATTGCATCTTTTTGAGTTGGTTCTCAGGCGTCCAACTGAGGAGGATCCTGCTCCACTTGGTGGACTATGTGTGGTCCAACTCAATAGTATGACCATCCTTGACTGGGATTTTTTCGCTTACGAGGATTTATCTGAATTTTTGATTGGTCTAAGTTCTAAAATTCATAATAATTAATTTAGGACTCAGAAACATAAAATAAAATATTATCTAGAATCACAAAAATATAACCTATCTAATGGTGTTCAACTTATGAACTAAATCACATGCTATAAATATATGATTTTCTTGAATCTAATTATCTGGATATTAACTTGTAAAAATCATAACTAAATATTTATAAGTCAGAAAAATATAAAAAAATATGTTTTGCAATCCTAATGGCATATACTAAAATATGGCATGGTTTTAGAAACCTAATTCACATATGTTTAAAAAAGCAATTTTTAGGGTTTTGAATAAGTAATGGAAACCTAACCCTAATTCCACATATATGCTTAATAGGTTCTTTGGAGGCTTAGGCTTGGAACTAGTTGGACTTTGGATTATTTGACTATGAAGTTGAGGTATGTTTGCATCCCCAATTATTCTTTTGAGCAATTAACCTATTTTTATCTTACTTTTGGTCCTTTGGACATTAGCCTACACATTGTCTTGTTATTTTGAAATCATGCTTCATGTGAAGTATCTTATTTTGTTATTGATATTATGATCAAGGATATTCTCTTGAATCTATTTCATATGCCTTGGTGCATGTTGGACTTTTGATATTATATGCCCACTGTGATGTGGAAGTTTACTTGGTGATATATGCTCACTTTGAAGTGGATTTGTTTTTATGTTTGAGTTATCCATTGTGTGATGGCAACCTTGTTTAATCTGACTATACTTTTCTACTTGCCTGTACATTAAACATGCTATGTGATTCAGTAGCACTAGAGTAGTGTAATTGCATTGGTTTTGTGGTTATGTGCCCTTTATACTTTTGGGATGGAGGTTATGTTCCCCATACCCATGTTTTAGCTTTATGGGGGTTGGCCCAATTTCATATATATTGGGAGTTTGGTTATGTGCCATTCTCTATCAAGCTTCAACTTTATGGGGGTTGGCCGCCATTGTCTTTATATTTTTCTAGGGCTATGCTTATCTCACATGCATGCAGGTTGATGAAATTGTTGATGGGTTATGTTCCCACAACTTGATATGTGCTTATGTGGCATTAATTTATTGTTTTATGGCAAGTATCCCTTTTGTTATCATTCTTTTCTCTTAATACCCGTTTGGGTGGTACTTATCTCTTGCATGGGAAGCCTTTTATTTTGATGCCCTTATTTCCTTATATTGCTCAATTTGCTTTTTAGTATGCACATACCAGCCTTTGCTGATGTCTCTTATTGTTTCTCTTTTGCTGGGGTATGCTTCCAACCCTAGGTGGAAGACTTGCATGACAAGACATGTTGACCTGGAGTTAGATTGGGAAGTTAAAGCTTGGAGACAATCTTGAGGTGGTTTAGATTTCCTCTACATGGATCCGTGTGATGTAAGTTTAAGATTTTCCCTTTGTTTTATAATTGAATATAGTCATGGTTTGCATTCCACTGCTATACTTTGGTCTTTTGTTACCATTTATATAAAAAATTGAAAATTTTACAGCCACTCCATCATACCTTCTAAGTGTGTTTGGACTGGAGGTTCTATTGTTCAAATTTTTAGTATGGAGGTGTTTTCACTTCTTTACAGCATGGTATTAGAGCCCATGGTAGTCGGAATTTGACTATTTCAATTTTGTCTCCCTAGTTAAACCCTTAACTTAGATAGTTGCCTCTAGGTGATATGTTCACCCTAGATTTGATCTATGATGATCTTTTATGCAATAATGTTTGGTTTGAGGAGAAGTTTAGGTTATGAGGAAATATTCATATGGAAATATTGTGACTTGGTTTCCGTAATTGATTTTGGATTCACTTTTTGTTTCATCTCAAAAAGTTTTCATCGCCAAAAATTATTTTCAATTATACTACTATATATGTACAAAAGTTTTCTCAGATTTATCGATGCCTTCTTGAACTAAGTCACAATGAAGAGGAACTGTAGTTTGAGTAGAATCTAACCCTAGTTTTGTGACTAGGATTGATATAATGATGTAGTTGACCTACCCTATGACTTTTTGGATGTTCATGTAGGGTTGATAGGTTAGAGACACGAGGACATAAAAACTCATCCGTAGATGGTGACTTGATAGTTGGATACATGAGAAACATAAAACTCTAAAAAAATGTTTACAAGCTAAGTGATGTGGGTAGCTATAAAAAGTTGTTTAGTTTGACTTGTTAGGTTGAACCCTTTAAGGGGTGGAGAATAGTTGATAGTTGATGTTTTGATCTATTGATTTCGAGGACAAAATCCTTTTAGGGGTGGAGTGCTGTAACATACCAGATATCAAACCCTACCCTAGAACTTTGATCTTTTGGGTTTGACCAACCAAGGTGGAGGTTAGAGTTATCCTAATAATATTATGCATGAATAATATAATATAATATGTCATATAATTCATTTGGTGATAATAAAATGATAAATAACTTAATTTCATGCGTAATATGGTTAATGGGACTCTAATGGGCTGGATGATATAACCCATGTAGGAAAGCCTCAAAATAAATAATATACTTCAAATTTGTAATCTACACATCCAAATAAGCCTACATGTCAATTTTCATTTAATTTGGACAACCTTGAAATAATATGGTAAGTTAGGAGAGAGAGATTTCATAAAAGGTGTAATTAATAATTAAAAATATAATAAATAACTCCAAAAGAGGAAAATACTCTTAGATTCATGATCTACATAATAAATATAACTTTTGGATGAATTTTCATCCAATTTGGAGGAAGTTTGCTTAAAAGGTAAAATCAGGAGAGAGAAAGTGTATAGAACCTTCAAAAATATTAAATAAATATTCAAATGACTCCAATATGTAAAATAGTTGGCAAATTCGTTTTCAACCCATTAAATATGACTTGTGGATGAATTTTCACCTAATTTGGTTAATCCATGTGTCATTAATGCACCTGAAGAGAGAAACAAAGAATATATTAAATAATGCATCTAAGGTTGCCAAAAGTGAAATCTAATTGGAGAATCAAAATCTACATATTTAACTTAACTTGTGCGCAAAGTTTGGTTTTGTTTGGATAAGAATAGGACCCTTAAAAGAAGAAAGAGAAAATATGTGCCTTAAATATGTTCCACTTTGGTTTGATCTGATTTATTTCCTTGTCACGTTGTGATTTTATTTTTGCCTTGTGTGAGGGCTTTTCTAGCCGTTGGATCTGAATCGCACGATTCCTGTAGCATCCCCTACCTCAGATCTCTTTTCCCCGTGCAAATTGGGAAACCAGTTTCCCTTGTGTTTTCCTTCTCCGATTATTCTTTTCTCTCCTCACCTTCCTTCCCGGTTCATTGGCCTCACCATCCTTTCTCTTCTCTGCACCCAACGACCCTATATAAGAAGGGTTTTTGTAACCAATTTTCCTCCACAGTTGGTGCCGATCGTCTTCTCTGTTCCTACCCTGTTCTTCCTTCGTTTTCTCTATTTTCCCCTCTTCTCACCCGCCCGGACCCTCAGACTGTGAGGAACTGGTCCCCTGACCTCCGGTGAGGTCCCCGTTTTGCCTTGCCCACCTTGCTCCTGCCTTTTCTAGCTCTGGCGGTTTCCCCTCTTCCAGCCACTCACTGCCGGTGTCCCGGGCGGAGGATGGCACCCAGCCATCGCGAGACCTAGGCAGGTCTCAATGAATGGCTGGACGGTCTCGCCCTGACCTTGCGGAGCCTAGCTCATCTTCACGCCGTTTGATTCATGGTATCACCGTTTCCCCCAAAACCCAGCTGTAGCTGCCGATCTGGCCTCACGTACATGGAGTTTGGTCGAGCATAGAAGAAGGTTTGTTGGTTAGTGTCATTTTTTCCCCAACGCGTGGTTATTGCTGAGTTGATTTCATCGAGGGGTATTTTGGTAATCTATTCTTTTATTGCATCTTTTTGAGTTGGTTCTCAGGTGTCCAACTGATGAGGATCCCGCTCCACTTGGTGGACTATGTGTGGTGCAACTCAACAGAGTGACCATCCTTGAGTGGGGTTTTTCCGCTTATGAGGATTTATCTAAATTTTTGATTGTTCTAAGTTCTAAAATTCATAATAATTAATTTAGGACTCAGAAAAATAAAATAAAATATGATCTGGAATTACAAAAATATAACCTATCTAATGGTGTTCAGCTTATGAACTAAATCACATGCTATAAATATATGATTTTCTTGAATCTAATTAACTGGATATTAACTTGTAAAAATCATAACTAAATATTTATAAGTCATAAAAATATAACAAAATATGTTTTGGAATCCTAATGGCATATACTAAAATTTGGCATGGCTTTGGAAACCTAATTCACATATGTTTAAAAAGGCAATTTTTAGGGGTTTGAATAAGTAATGGAAACCTAACCCTAATTCCACATATATGCTAAATAGGTTCTTTGGAGGCTTAGGCTTGGACCTAGTTGGACTTTGGATCATTTGACTATGAAGTTGAGGTATGTTTGCATCCCCAATTATTCTTTTGAGCAATTAACCTATTTTTGTCTTACTTTTGGTCCTTTGGACATTAGCCTACACATTGTCTTGTTCTTTTGAAATCATGCTTCATGTGAAGTATCTTATTTTGTTATTGATCTTATGATCATGGATATTCTCTTTAATCTATTTCATATGCCTTGGTGCATGTTGGTCTTTTGATATTATATGCCCACTGCGATGTGGAAGTTTACTTGGTGATATATGCCCACTTTGAAGTGGATTTGTTTTTATGTTTGAGTTATCCATTGTGTGATGGAAACCTTGTTTAATCTAACCATACTTTTCTACTTGCCGCTACATTAAACATGCTATGTGATTCAGTAGCACTAGAGTAGTGTAATTGCATTAGTTTTTGGGTTATGTGCCCTTTATACTTTTGGGATGGAGGTTATGTGCCCCATACCCGGATTTCAACTTTATGGGGGTTGGCCCAATTTCATATATATTGGGAGTTTGTTTATGTACCATTCTCTATCAGGCTTCAGCTTTATGGGGGTTGTCCTCCATTGTCTTTATATTGTTCTCAGGCTATGCTTATCTCACATGCATGTAGGTTGATGAAATTGTTGATGGGTTATGTTCCCACAACTTGATATGTGCTTATGTGGCATTACTTTATTATTTTATGGCAAGTATCCCTTTTGTTATCATTCTTTTCTCTTGATACCCGTTTGGGTGGTACTTATCTCTTGCATGGGAAGCCTTTTATTTTGATGTCCTTATTTCCTTATATTTCTCAATTTGCTTTTTAGTATGCACATACCAGCCTTTGCTGATGTCTCCTTTTGTTTCTCTTTTGCTGGGGTATGCTTCCAACCCTAGGTGGAAGACTTGCATGACAAGACATGTTGACCTGGACTTAGATTGGGAAGTTAAAGCTTGGAGACAATTTTGAGGTGGTTTAGATTTCCTCTACATGGATCCTTGTGATGTAAGTTTAAGATGTTCCCTTTGTTTTATAATTGAATATAGTCATGTTTTGCATTCTGCTGCTATACTTTGGTCTTTTTTTACCATTATATAAAAATTTGAAAATTTTACACCCACTCTATCATACCTTCTAAGTGTGTTTGAACTGGAGGTTCTATTGTTCAAATTTTTAGTGTGGAGGTGTTTTCACTTCTTTACAACATGGTATCAGAGCCCATGGTAGTCAGAATCTGACTATTTCAATTTTGTCTCCCTAGTTAAACCCTTGAGTTTGATAGTTGCCTCTAGGTGAGATGTTCACCCTAGATTTGATCTATGATGATCTTTTATGAAATAATGTTTGGTTTGAGGAGAAGTTTAGGTTATGAGGAAATATTCATATGGAAATATTGTGACTTGGTTTCTGCAATTGATTTTGGATCCACTTTTTGTTTCATCTCAAAAAGTTTTCATCGCCAAAAATTATTTTCAATTATACTACTATATATGTACAAAAGTTTTCTTAGATTTATCGATGCTTTCTTGAACTAAGTCACAATGAAGAGGAACTGTAGTTTGAGTATAATCTAACCCTAGTTTTGTGACTAGGATTGATATAATGATGTAGTTGACCTACCCTATGAATTTTTGGATGTTCATGTAGGGTTGATAGGTTAGAGACACGAGGACATAAAAACTCATCCTGGTGACTTGATAGTTGGATACATGAGAAACATAAAACTCTAAAAAAATCTTTTTCAAACTAAGTGATGTGGGTAGCTCTAAAAAGTTGTTTAGTTTGACTTGTTAGGTTGAACCCTTTAAGGGGTGGAGAATAGTTGATAGTTGATGTTTTGATCTATTGGTTTCGAGGACGAAATCCTTTTAAGGGGTGGAGTGCTGTAATATACCAGATCTCAAACCCTACCCTAGAACTTTGATCTTTTGGGTTTGACCAAACAAGGTGGAGGTTAGAGTGATCCTAATAATATAATGCATGAATAATATAATATAATATGTCATATAATTCATTTGGTGATAATAAAATGATAAATAACTTAATTTCATGCATAATATGGTTAATGGACCTCTAATGGGCTGGATGATATAACCCATGTAAGAAAGCCTCAAAATAAATAATAGACTTCAAATTCGTAATCTACACATCCAAATAAGCCTACATGTCAATTTTTATTTAATTTGGACCACCTTGAAATAATATGGTAAGTTAGGAGAGAGAAATTTCATAAAAGGTATAATTAATAAATAAAAATATAATAAATAACTCCAAAAGAGGAAAATACTCTTAGATTCATGATCTACATAATAAATATAACTTTTGGGTGAAATTTCATCCAATTTGGAGAAAGTTTGCTTAAAAGGTAAAATCAGGAGAGGGAAAGTGTATAGAACCTTCAAAAATATTAAATAAATATTCAAATGACACCAATATGTAAAATTGATGGAAAATTCGTATTTAACCCATTAAATATGACTTGTGGATGAAGTTTCACCTAATTTGGTTAATCCATGTGTCATTAATGCACCCAAAGAGAGAAATAAAGAATATATTAAATAATGCATCTAAGGTTGCCAAAAGTGAAATCTAATTGGAGAATCAAAATCTACATATTTAACTTAACTTGTTTGCAAAGTTTGGTTTAGTTTGGATAAGAATAGGACCCTTAAAAGAAGAAAGAGAAAACATGTGCCTTAAATATGTTCCACTTTGGTTTGATCTGATTTATTTCCTTGTCACACTGTGATTTTATTTTTTCCTTTTGTGCGGGCTTTTCTAGCTGTTGGATTTGAATCGCACGGTTCCTGTAGCATCCCCTACCTTAGATCTCTTGTCCCCATGAAAATTGGGAAACCAGTTTCCCTTGCGTTTTCCTTCTCCGATTATTCTTTTCTCTCCTCACCTTCCTTCCCGATTCATTGGCCTCACCATCCTTTCTCTTCTCCACACCCAACGACCCTATATAAGCAGGGTTTTTGTAACCACTTTTTCCCCACAGTTGGCGTCGACCGTCTTCTCTATTCCTACCCTGTTCTTCCCTCGTTTTCTCTGTTTTCCCCTCTTCTCACCCGCTAGGACCCTCAGACCGCGAGGAACTGGTCCCCCGAGCTCCGGTGAGGTCCCCGTTTTGCCTTGCCCACCTTGCTCCGACCTTGTCTAGCTCTGGCAGTTTCCCCTCTTCCAGCCACTCACTGCCGGCGTCCCGGGCGGAGGATGGCACCCAGCCATCGCGAGACCTAGGCAGGTCTCAGTGAATGGCCGAACGGTCTCGCCCTGACCTTGCGGAGCCTAGCTCGTCTTCACGCTGTCTGATTCATGGTATCACCTTTCCCCCAAAACCCAGCTGCAGCTGCCGATCTGGCCTCATGGACATGGAGTTTGGTCAAGCGTAGAAGAAGGTTTGTTGGTTAGTGTCATTTTTGCCCCAGTGCGTGGTTACTGCTGAGTTGATTTCATAGAGGGGTATTTTGGTAATCCACTCATTTACTACGTCTTTTTGAGTTGGTTCTTAGGCGTCCAGCTGGCGAGGATCCCACTCCACTTGGTGGACTGTGTGTGGTCCAACTCAACAGTTTGATCATCCTTGACTGGGGTTTTTCCGCTTACGAGGATTTATCTGAATTTTTGATTAGTCTATGTTCTAAAATTCATAATAATTAATTTAGGACTCAGAAAAATAAAATAAAATATGATCTGGAATCACAAAAATATAACCTATCTAATGGTGTTCATCTTATGAACTAAATCACATGCTATAAATATATTATTTTCTTGAATCTAATTAACTGGATATTAACTTCTAAAAATCATAACTAAATATTTATAAGTCAGAAAAATATAAAAAAATATGTTTTGGAATCCTAAAGACATATACTAAAATATGGCATGGTTTTGGAAACCTAATTAACATATGTTTAAAAAGGCAATTTTTAGGGTTTTGAATAAGTAATGGAAACCTAACCCTAATTCCACATATATGCTTAATAGGTTCTTTGGAGGCTTAGGCTTGGACCTAGTTGGAGTTTGATCATTTGACTATGAAGTTGAGGTATGTTTGCATCCCCAATTATTCTTTTGAGCAATTAACCTATTTTTGTCTTACTTTTGGTCCTTTGGACATTAGCCTACACATTGTCTTGTTCTTTTGAAATCATGCTTCATGTGAAGTATCTTATTTTGTTATTGATCTTATGATCATGGATATTCTCTTGAATCTGTTTCACATGCCTTGGTGCATGTTGGACTTTTGATATTATATGCCCACTGTGATGTGGAAGTTTACTTGGTGATATATTCCCACTTTGAAGTGGATTTGTTTTTATGTTTGAGTTATCCATTGTGTGATGGCAACCTTGTTTAATCTGACTATACTTTTCTACTTGCCTCTACATTAAACATGCTATGTGATTCAGTAGCACTAGAGTAGTGTAATTGCATTGGTTTTGCGGTTATGTGCCCTTTATACTTTTGGGATGGAGGATATGTGCCCCATACCCGAGTTTCAGCTTTATGGGGGTTGGCCCAATTTCATATATATTGGGAGTTTGGTTATGTGCCATTCTCTACCAGGCTTTAGCTTTATGGGGGTTGGCGGCCATTGTCTTTATATTGTTCTAGGGCTATGCTTATCTCACATGAATGCAGGTTGATGAAATTGTTGATGGGTTATGTTCCCACAACTTGATATGTGCTTATGTGGCATTACTTTATTGTTTTATGGCAAGTATCCCTTTTGTTATCATTCTTTTCTCTTGATACCCGTTTGGGTGGTACTTATCTCTTGCATGGGAGGCCTTTTATTTGGATGTCCTTATTTCCTTATATTGCTCAATTTGCTTTTTAGTATGCACATAACAACCTTTGCTGATGTCTCCTATTGTTTCTCTTTTGCTGGGGTATGCTTCCAACCCTAGGTGGAAGACTTGCATGACAAGACATGTTGACCTGGACTTAGATTGGGAAGTTAAAGTTTGGAGATAATCTTGAGGTGGTTTAGATTTCCTCTACATGGATCCTTGTGATGTAAGTTTAAGATGTTCCCTTTGTTTTATAATTGAATATAGTCATGTTTTGCATTCCGTTGCTATACTTTGGTCTTTTGTTACCATTATATAAAAATTTGAAAATTTTACACCCACTCCATCATACCTTCTAAGTGTGTTTGGACTGGAGGTTCTATTGTTCAAATTTTTAGTATGGAGGTGTTTTCACTTCTTTACATGTTCATTAGGGTAAAAACAAGTTTGTTAGGGTTTATGTGTATCCTTTTTTGGCCCAAACTTAGGATTCAAGCATACAAGCATCACATCCAATGGATTGGGTTTCTAGAGTCAAGATGTTAGGTTACACTATGTTATAACACTCCATCGCTTAAAGAGGATTTCATCCTCAAAATTCAACCATGCTTATGATACCAACTAATTACCCCCCTTACAAAGTTTCAACCTAATAAGTCAAACTAAACCACTCCAAACTTATAAGGGTTTTAGATTAAACATGGGTATGTTTATGATATACATAGGTCATGCCTCCAACTAAATGATCTTATTCACTCATGGTTGAGTTTTAGGTCCTCGTGTTTCTAACCTAACAACCCTAAGGTTTACATGTGCATCCAAGAACTCATTGGCTACAACTATATACAGCTTAATGGAGAAAAAGGGTGGGTTGACTAAACATTTAGCACAAGCCACACTTTTTCCTAGTCATCACTCCATACCCAGAACTAGGGTTTAAGATTTATTTTCTAACTAATTCAAGGGTCTTCTCTACCAAAACCTCATACATTCCATTATTATGACTTAGTTCAAGAAATCATTGATAAAATTAGAGATTTTTTTTATATAGTAGTATAATGGAAGATACGTTTTTCTTCAAGAAATCATGCAATATAAATCTAAGATGATCTCAAATTAATGCAAGGACCAAATAATATTTTATTTCCAAGATAACATATTTGTGTCCTACTAATTTCCTATTCTCATACCAATCTTCATCCTGAGGCAAATCTCAAAACATCCATAGAGTATATTACAACTAACCTAGATATTAGGTTATGAGCTCCTAGAGTATCATCCCATTAAGGTCAACTAATCGAGATCCTTATATATAACTCCTATGGTTCTAAAACTTTGTTCCACAGTCTCATAGGCCACCTAGGTATTTCTATGGTAAATATTACACTTAGAGGGATTACATGTAAGGTAGGGGTTCTACTTAGGGAGATAAAATCCAAATAGCCACAATAATACTACCAAGGCTCTGATACCATCTTGTAAGGAGTGGGACCCTATAGGGGATCCATTCCTCACTAATTTGATAAATAAACCCATCTAATCCAAACACACTAACAAGTATGCTAGACTATGTGTATTTTTCATTTCTCAAATGAATGGTATACGAGAATAACAGTGCAAAAAAATATCATGATTAAATTTAATTTTACAAGATTACACAATAATATCCCACTTTGGATTTACCTGAAAGAAATAACTTCATCACTAAGCAGAGGGATGTCCAAACTATTTCAAGTGTATCTCCCAAGAGTCAGCTCCACTAAGCCAGGTTCATGTTGTCATGTCCAATATACCATGTCCGTCACCTAAGGGGATGGAAATCCCACAAAAGAAGACAAATTGATATTTTTCAGCATAAAAAGTTCGTTATAAGCTTGTCAATAGTCATTGAGAAACATTAGGAAAAAATCCAATAATACACTTAATAAAGCTTCACAAACCAAAAGGAAAACAACATCCAAATGCATATCAAAGAGAACATTTGAAGAATACAAATAATAAGAGACTTCTTACCTTATTCAATATCATTAAAAAAATCCCACAATCATAAATAGTCGCATGGCAAGTAATAGGCATACTAGCATATACTAAAAAGTAGGATGGGAACCCATATATTCCATACCAAAGGGCAAGAGGACTAAAATCCCAATGCCAACTATAGAATGTTGTATGACTAAAACCTTATCACATGATAGGGAAATAAAAACCAATGCCTAATTTCATATGTGGCAAGGGAATAAGGCCCAATGTCTAGTAGGGGAATAAAACCCAATGCCTAAAATAGCATAAATAGAAGGGGAATAAAACCTAGTGCCTCAAATGTAGTGGCACTACTTCCAGTTATGATTAGTCAATCATACATGCAAATAGGTCAGGAAAGATAAAGTATGTTTGAAATCAAATAAGGGATGAGAACATACACTGATATCAAGTGGGGTCATGAGACCCATAAACAAATACCAATCATCTCCACAACTAAGATTCAACACAATCACAAAAGTTAACCACTTAAAAGATATGGGTTCATTTAGTTCAATTATCCAAATTAGGGTTTTAACACGGAGTAAGATGAAAAAGATACAATTAGGGTCCAAAAAGCACAACAAACATAATGTGAAGATTAAAAGATCCATTTCACCAACTTGTTCAAACAGGCCAATCAAAACATGAAATAGATATTCTAATAATCTAATGCCTCATAGAGAATCAAAAGGGAAATTACTCAATATGACTCATAGGGGAATGCAATATACATCAGATCGAGTCTACCAAGTATCCAAGCTAAACCCTAGATCCATACCAGAGTTCCAAGGCACATATTAAACACATATATGAATTTCAGGTTAACTTCTTGCTAATTTAACAAACCCTAAAATTCACATTTATGTTATTATTGATTTAGGTCACTAGAACTACTCCATCATTGGGATTATACTTTCCCGATTCCATCACTAGTACAAATCTAACGTTTAATGTCACCTTTTGTGACATTGTTTCCTTAGGAAAACCAACACCAAAGCTCCAACAACGTTGGTTCCTCATGTCATCACCATATGTGAAGTCCTGCCAATTAGGAAAAGACACGGGTACCACTTTAACTTAAACATCAGTTTCATTTCAAAAAAACTAACATCTTAAATTGTCTGTGAAATATAATTTTTTAGGGAAAAAATTGCCTCCAAAATTTTCAACACGACGTCTTTTTTGTTTATAACCAATGACAAAGTGTTCGTGCCATGTCCCAACAAAAAAAATTACCCCCCTAGTTGTTGGATCTACCAAATAACCGATGATTAAATCCCCTTGCTGAGATAAATTTTTTTGGAGATGCGCCTAAACCGTCGGTTGTTTAGAAGAAGCCAACGACTAGGTGCTTTTGCGCCATGTCCCCATGAGAATATATTCCCCCAAATAATTGCTTTTTAGTCGTCAGTTTTTCTTACTAAACCAAAAACTAGACCCCTAACCCAAGGAATTTTTTTTGTTTGGATATGTAGTTAGGCGTCGCTTTGTTCAAACGTGACCGACAACTATGGCCATAATTGGGTCTATTTTTTATTTGGATAAGGAGTTAGTTGTCGGATTTTTATGACTAATCGACAACTAAGTACTTAGTTGTCAATTTTTCTAAGCAACCAATGACTATGGGTAACTTAGTAACACCTGTGCGAAACAAACTTTCTCCCCATTCTCTATTTCAGTGTGATTTCCCCCTCCAGCTTAGGTCTCAGGCAATTCACCCCCCCGCTCTAGCTGCTCAATCCATCGCCACCACCACTCATCACCACCGCTGCTCGTCGCCACCATTGCATTAGTGCTCACCGCAGTCGTTGCTTGCCACCGCTCTTGCCAATCACTCTTCCACCAGCCACCATCTATGCATCATCTGTCACCTCCAACTACTCATCGATGTCTGCCACCTCCAATCACCGACGCCAGTGCGCCACTGCCGTCGTTGCCACCACCACCACTTCTACCATCACTGCTGCTAGAGGTAAAGCCATCGTCGCCGCCAATAGCATGTCGCCATTGCTAGATATAAAAATCCTTTCACAACCTAAATCTACTCATACCTTAACTATTTTTACAAAAATGACTATCCCATTTTGAAATCAATAAAATTCATGCTGCTATGTGACATGTTAGATAAGATATCATGTCTCTTTACATGGGTACCTCATATGACATAAAAATTCATCCTTGTAAAATAATTAGACCTAACATAATATTCATGCACATATTGAACTGTAATATATTAAGACTCATTATCTAATATTACACGTGTTATCCTAAGACTTCAAATCAGTAGATTAATCTTACTTGTATCCCTAAATCCCAACTTGGACTACCTTATGCTCTTTTGTGATCATATGACTTTAAAATAAGACACTATTGCATGAAATTGATTTAATATGAACATCATTTTCAGAAGGGGCTATGGGAATACCTAGGGGACGAAGGGGCTCCGGCGGCGCTGGAGGCGGTAGGGGAACAACAGAACCCGAAGTGGACCATGGTGGAGGATCTAGAAATCAAAGTACTGAAGACGGAGCACATATATGTGAGGAAAACATGGAAGAGACCACAAACAGCCGGACAAAGCATCCATCAAACAACGTCGTTATAAGCGAAATAGGATTCCAACTCACCTACGCAGGAGGACGAATGACTGAAAGCAATGATGGGAACCGCGAACCACCATTGGCTCATATCAACACCGATGGGGATCAGGTTGTAGAAGCAGGCGGAAAGGAAATTAACACAGAATCGGGACAAGCTACTGGATCGAAGGAAAAAATCTCTTGGGCGGAGGGGCAGGCGGCGAGATCCTTTAGCGATGTCATCAGAGGGACTACATCAAACGGAAACAACGATGCCTTTCTGGAAAAGCTATTTGAAGAAGGGCTATCAGTAGGCGAGGTTTCTCTGGGTGAGGTCAGCAATAGACCGGCCATTTCTGTCATCCCTAAAGAAGAGGAACGGCTAGCTAAACCGTGGAGATATGCTGTAGTGGTCAGGTTGTTGGGTTCTGACATAGGGTATATGACCCTAAGGGACCGTCTGAAGCTTATGTGGAAGATTTATGGATGGTTCAACATGTACGAAATGGAGCTTGGCCACTTCGTGATACAACTCTCATGCCGCAAAGATTTTGAAGAAGCCTTAACTAGAGGTCCTTGGAAGATTTTCGGTCTGAACCTTGTGGTCTGGGAGTGGTTCCCTACCTTCAAGCCAAGAGAGGAATTCCCGAAGACGATCATATCATGGGTACGGATTCTGAAGTTACCATTGCATCTCTATGTAGCCACCATGTTCGACTATATTGGTCTAGCACTGGGGAAGCTGATCAAAGTCGACACCCATACTGCTAGTAGAACGAGGAGCAAGTTTGCTCGCTTAGCCATATAACTGAATACTAAAAAGGAACTTAGTCCCTTCATTCTCATCAATGGAGTGGAATACGAGCTTGAATATGAAGGTATCCCACACGTCTGTGCTGTTTGTGGGGATGAGAGACATGTATCTAAAGATTGCGAGATGCAGAATAAACCGAACGAGGAAGACAAAGAAGCTCAGGCGTAGAACGAGGAACACACAAACAAACATCCTTACCAAGCCCAACAAACAGAATGGCAAATGCAAAGAAGAAAAGGAAGGAACAAAAACCAATCTAGAATACAAGAATCTACTAACGATCTAAGAGGAGCCAACAGGTTTGGGGCTCTAGAAGGGGAGCAGGAGGACAAAGCAGAAGAACGAACAACTAATGACGAAGCTATGAGGACTAACAATGTGGCTGAACAAAACAAGAAGACCACCAAGGTCTGGATAAAGAAGAAGAAAGCTGCAAGTTCTACTGATAATGTGGAAGGAAAGAGGGTACCTCTGAAGAACATCATGAACACCATGAGAACAGAAGCCAGCACGAAAAGAATTTCAAAGGAAGACCATATCATAACAAACCTTGAAATCGATGAAGTAGTAGAGATCTTTACGTTAGAAGATGGAGAGGTAGGAAAGGAGATGATAGAAGCTAAAACTACCAATGAGGGAGACAAAGCACCCGTTTCACCAAAAACCATCCAGAACATAAATGAAGTTCTATCCTTTGCTGCAACTTGTGTAGGTGGGAGGAAGAATAAAGGACGTGGGACTAAAATGAAGAGAAAGCGGAAAGAACACATACTGTCTCCTGAGAATAGAAGACGTAGCCCACGCAGGCATGATCCTGGGGCTGCAGCCTTTGAACAACCTGAAGATGAGAAGGCAGATACTACATTTACTGAAAGCAATGATAGTCCTATATCTGAGGCGATCAACAGGGAAGATAAAGAGAATGTGGAACCAGGGGAAGCAGCGAACAACGAAGCACAAACCCAAACAGTTTAATGATGATAGACATCCTTTGTTGGAATATCCGGGGAGTAGGGAAGAAAGAAACTCAACTGAATCTAAAAGAAATTATGTCTGTTTACAAACCGAAGATTGTCACCATTGTTGAGCCATGGTTGAGTGGTACCAAAGCAACAAACACCATTAAGAAAATGGGATTCAATTTCTCTTTCAGAGTGGAAACTCAAGGGTTTGAAGGTGGTATTTGGGTTTGTTGGAAGGAGTATGACTGCCACGTTCAAATTATCAATTACCATCGATAGTTTGTCACCTACTGCATCAACAATTCAACTCTCATTACCTTTGTCTACGCAAACCCACATATTAAAGTCAGGAAACTCCTATGGAAGCATATCATCAAGATGGGGGCAGCTTTTGATAAAACGTGGTTAGTGTTGGGGGACTTCAACACAACCTTCTATCCGACTGAGAGATCAGGCAGTGTACACTATAATTTTGCAGAGGCAGCTATTTTCCAAGAGACTTTGATCGCTGCCGGCCTCAATGATCTTGGTTTCTCAGGTCCAAAGTTTACTTTCAAAAGGGGAAGTCTCCAACAAAGATTAGATAGAGCTATAGCTAACAACGCTTTCATCCAGCAGTACCAACACTTCTGCGTTGAACATCTCCCTAAACTCCAATCTGATCATAGCCCATTGTTGGTTAAAAGCAAACGACCGCCACCTGTACCAAGAAGGTTTGTTGCTAAGGCCAGCTAGGCACGAGACGAGGGATTTAAAGACATGCTAGCAGAGAAATGGAAAAGTAGAGCTGAATTCTATGAGGCCCTAAGCAGCGCCAAGCAAGACATCTTACATTGGGAGAAGAACCACAAAAACACAAAGAGAAAAAATAAAGCCATAATCACTAGAAATATCAATAAACTCGAGAGAGAGCTAGCTGAGAACTACAATCCAATTACAGATGGGATCTATACTGATATGAAAGCAGCCCTAGACGACATCCTTAAGGAGGAGGAGGAGGAGTGGCGCTTGAGGAGCCACATTGACTGGATGCGGAACGGAGACAGCAACACCAAGTTCTACAGCGCTTACGTCAAACAAAGACGTCGATCCAATACTATCACTATGCTGAAGAATAAAGATGGAAATTGGGTCCAAGAGGGGCCAGAACTAGAAGAAATGGTAAGAGATCACTTTAAGTCCCTACTTTCCAAAACTGGCGACCCTGCTTTGGAGGCCATGAGAAGAATACCTGCGGAGTTTAAGAAACTCACACAAACACAAACTTTGCTCTTGTCCCGAGAACCCACTGAAGATGAATGTTACAAGATGGTGAAAGCTACAAACCCCTATAAAGCTACTGGTCCTGACGGTATAAATGGGCTGTTCATCCTTAACCAATGGGACACTGTGAAGAATTTCGTGATTACAACAACGAAAAGAGCCCTCTCGGGCGAGTCTTTGAATAAGGAAATGTGCGACTCTACCATTGTTCTTATTCCCAAGATCCAGAATCCGATGAGCTGTGACCAGCTTAGACCAATATCTTTAAACAATTACTGTATTAAGATGATTTCTAAAGTAGTGGTGGAGCGGCTAAAAGCTTACTTACCGGATTGGATCTCAGATGCCCAAAGCGCGTTCGTACCCGGCCAGAGGATCACTGATAATATTTCCATGGCTCAGGAAGCTATCTTTATGATGAGGAAGAAGACTGCAGCTAAGACGATGGCTATAAAAATTGACCTTGCTAAGGCCTATGACAGACTTTCTTGGGAATTTATTGCTGATACTCTTCACAAGATAGAGCTGCCAATAAACATCATTCGATATATCATGAATTCGATCAGCACAGGGGAATGTTCAATTCTGTGGAATGGACACACTGCCAAGCCTTTTAAACCGAGCCGTGGGCTAAGACAAGGCGACCCTCTTTCACCATACCTGTTCGTTATGTGTATTGAAAGACTCAGCCAATTGATCCAGCAATCTGTGCATGAAGGCGAGTGGAAACCGTTCAAATTGGGGAGGAACGGAGGTAGTATCTCTCACCTATGCTTTGCGGATGATCTAATCTTATTCGGAGAAGCATCAAACAGTCAGATGAGAAGTATCAAAAGATGTTTCAAAATCTTCGAAAGAGCTTCAGGACAGATGATATCTATCACTAAAACTCAAGTGTTCTTTGCGGCTAGTGTCCCCTTGAGCATAAGGAGGGTATCAATCAGATAGGAAAATTCAAAGAAACGGATGACTTGGGGAAGTATCTAGGGGTACCTATCATCCATAAGAAGGTCACCAAGGACACATACACCGATATTCTAAAGAGAATCGACTCCAGAGTGAATGGTTGGGCAGCTAAATGTCTGTCTTTAGCTGGAAGAAAATGTCTTGCTAAATCGTTCTTAGAGACCATTCCAACCTATACTATGCAGACAGTGGCGTTACCATTGGGTTTGTGTGATCGCATTGATGGCTGTATCTGCCATTTTCTTTGGGGGGGAGGCCACAAAGATCACCCCACCTCCCTTGTTGCCTGGAACAAAGTCACCTGTCCTAAAGAAAAAGGAGGTCTTGGGTTGA